>PVJO010024590.1:0-24087 GCA_004026905.1 Hystrix cristata | reverse complement strand
GAAGACAAGAGCATTCGTGTCTGGGATATGTCTAAGCGGTAAGGGGGTTATTGGTGTTGTGTGACCAAACCCTGGGGAAAGCCCCTTTCTCTCTGCTCTCTCTTTTTTAAAAATTAGATTAGAATACTTCTTTTTATCTCATATGGTAATCTTCAGTATGAAGAAAAATCATATCATCCAATATGTATTAATTTTCCATCAAATAGAAACCTCTGTGTGTATTCTTTTCTCTAAATTTAAACACATTTGTCTCCCTTCCCCTAGTTCTATAGCTATAGAATAAATATAGAATGAGAGCAGAACAGTATAAAATTATGATGAATAGGGGCTGGAGATTTAGCTCAGTGGTGAGTGCTTGCCTAGCAATCGCAAGGCCCTAAGTTCAATCCCCAGCACCAAAAAAAAAAAAAAAAAAAGATGACTGGGGAAATTGAAATATCAAAATAATAGGGTCAGTTTAAAGTTTCCTTTCTGCTCCTTGGTAGAATTTATCATATCATGTATACCTTTAATTATGATATGCAGTCTATTCTCCTTGGATTTACTTTTTTAAATCAGCTTTCAGGCTTATTATTCAATATTTTTGTTTTTAGACGATTTCTAAGAAATTAATATTTTTCTATGTATACCTTTTGCTTTCCTAGGACTGGGGTTCAGACCTTCCGCAGGGACCATGATCGTTTCTGGGTCCTGGCTGCCCACCCCAACCTTAACCTCTTTGCAGCAGGTAAGGGCTGTTCATCTTTTTTTTTCTTGCTTCAGTTCAAATTTTTAAAATTGAAAATGATTATTCATTAGCTTTGTCTCCTGTAAATGCATGGTAGGGTAACAAAGAGAACTAGAATTTCTCAGATCCAATTGGTTTAAGCTTTTCTGCTTTTTTTTTTTTCTTCTTGTACTTCTGGGTAGTATCTTTTAGTCCTCTTTCTCTACCAAGATCCACTGAGTCCATTCTTTTAAATTAGCACCTAGAAGTTCACAGGAGGCTAATACTGGACAATTGGAGTTCTCTGACTAAAGGGATGTAAAAAAAGAATTAAAAGGTATTACACATGTGTACCAACTCTTCACGGTGAATGTAACCATTATGTACTGCAAATGTGTACTAACAAAAATAAAAATCAGGGAAAAGAAGAAGAAAAAAGGAGATCTCAGACTGATAAGCTAGAAATTTAAGGTTTACTCATTCTTTGACAAATACTTATTGAGTCTCAGACCCTATTCTGGGTGCCCATGTTTAAGCAGTGCATAAAACAAAGTCTCTGCCTTAATGGGCTTTTGTTTGTAGTTAAGGGAGATAGATCGTGAACAGTAAATATACAAAATATTTACTGAAATATTTTGTGAAAAATTAAACAAAAATATATGGGTTAAAGAGGGATAAGTATAGGATCGCTGCTTTGTATTGATTATTCAGAAGAGTGAAAGGGAGCTGGGCACCGTGGTGCATACCTGTAATCCCACATCTGGGAAGCTGAGGCAGGAGAATTGCAAGTTTGAGTCCAGCGCAGGCAATTTAGCAATTTAGTGAGACTGCCTCAAAATAAAAAAATAAAGAAAAGGGCTGTGTATATAGCCCTGTCGAAGGCCCTAGGTTCAATCTCCAGTACCAAAAAAAAAAAAAAAAAGTGAAAGAGTGTGAGATGATAGGAACAGTTGGACAAGAAGCAATTAGCAAGCAAGTGTGGTGGCTCATGCCGTAATCTCAGCACTCGGGAGGCTGAAGCAGGAAGATTGCTGTGAGTTCGAGGCCAGCCTAGACTGCATAGTAAATTCAAGGCCAGCTTGAACTACAAAATAAGACCCTGTCTCAAAAAAAAACCCCCACGTAATTAGCATGTCAGAGAACATCAGAGAGGCCAGGGGAGGGGAGCACAGTGAGTCCCAGACTGAGTATGAGGAAGTACAAGCATGCAAGGTTGTACATTGTTGTGTAGACCATGGGTGGAACTTAAGATTTTACTTTGAGTGGATGGAAAGCCACCAGGAGGTTTTGTGAGGGAGGGGACACTAGTTTATGTGTGAGGAGCAGCCAGTAGGAGAATAACAACAGAGATTCTCCAAGGGACAGAGCAAAACGATTTTTTAAAACACAACCATAAAGGCCTTTAAAACTCACATTTATTTTTTTAGCAAATACTCTTTACATTCTTCTTACTTGCTAAGGAACAGGGTTAGGTGGGAAATTATTATAATTTCTGCCTTTAGGGCACTCATGGCCTGTGGAGGTGAGAAGCCTAAATGATTACAGTGCAGGGTGGTATGTACTGTGACAGAGGTTCGTACATTGTTGGGGGATCCAGACACAGGTGTGCCTAAATGTGGTGGCATGACGTAGTATTACAAAAGGACACATAGAATTATTTGAATAAAGGTTCTAAAAATTAAGAAGATTAGGGAATGCATTTTAGTGTTCTATTAGTCTGTTGCTAAAACAAAATACCTGACACTGAGTATGTTATAAAGAACAGAGATTTATTTAGCTTATAGTTTTGGAGGTTGAAAGTCCAGGATTTGGTGGCCACAACCGTTTGTCCCCTGGCAAGGAGCCCGTTGGCTATGTCACAACCTGACAGATAGCACCAGAACAGAAGTGTGTGCAAGAGGGAGAGCACATGGCCAGACAGGAAGCCAGAGTAGGTTCTGAAGACAAGCTCCCTGAGGGCCTCGTCATGGTCCTCCAGCCTCCCTGTCCCTCCAGAAACTCTAGCAGCTTGGCATTGCCACACGAGACACCAAGCTTCAGCACACAAACTCCTGAGGGACGAACTGCGTGCCACCACAGCAGGTGTCTCGTCTTTGATTTTAGCATACATATGTAATCCTCGTCCTGTCTGTTCCTCTTTCCAGCTTTCTTTTTTATCTCTAGCTAATTCTTTCCTTTCTTCTCTTGTCCTCTAGGCCATGATGGTGGCATGATTGTATTTAAGCTGGAACGAGAACGGCCAGCCTATGCTGTTCATGGCAACATGCTGCATTATGTCAAGGACCGATTCTTACGTCAGCTGGATTTCAACAGCTCCAAAGATGTAGCTGTAATGCAGTTGCGGAGGTAAGACGGGATCATTTTTCTTTTCAGAACCTTTCAGCTATCACCATGACATATTGCCTACAAAGAGAACTCTTTCTGTTAAACAGCCTTTTGAATTACATCTTCAGTCACAGGTGGAATGCCCAGTGGGTAGTCTGCTCACTTCAAACCCTAGCATGGTAGATAAGGAGGTGGCCTTGAGTAGACTGGGAGTTCCCCTGGCAACATTGGGATGGGGAGGAGGTTACACTGCTACAGGTTGCCACGTCTTTTGCAAACCAGAGAAAGTTTCTAGGTAGAGAGAAGCCTAAGCTGGTGATGGGCCTCTTTGCTTTTTGTTTGGCATTTCTGCCTTGAGGGAAGAACTGATAGTATAGTGAATGATAGACCTAAATGATTATAGTACAAGGTGACAAGTACTATGCCAGAGGTTTTGTACAAGAGTTAGTTTTCCCTAACTCTTCCTTTGCTTTCCAGCAAAATGTACACAACCCTAAACTAGAATGTATGTCTCCGGAAGCTCTTTACTCTGAAGATATGATAACCTCTGGGATGCCTGGCAAAAAGAACTGTCCTTTTGGAAAGCCAGCTGCATCAGCATGCTGAAACATTCATGGTGGCAAACATTGGCTTCTGGGTTGATAACCACCCTCTAGCATCACTACAATAAAATGACGGGTTTGTGCAATCAATCCAAGGGACAGGAGAAACTAGCCAGAGACAGATCACACCATGTTGCTCTGTGGTGTCCAATGCAATTATGTGTAGGAATGTGTACCCAAGCAAAATTAATCTCACTGACTACAGTGAATGCTAACTCTACTTTCTGGTGAATAAATGGACTTGATAAGTGTTTGCTTTTTTGAACTGTGATTTCGAAAGCCTTAAAGTAGTGATGGTAAACCTTTTAGAGACAGAGCACCCAAACGGCAACCCAAAACCCACTTATTTATCACAAAGTGCCAACACTGCCCTTATGTTTGCTGCTATCCAAGGCTCAGAGGCTGGGGCCATGCTGGGGTGACTAGGCTTGTGTGCCAATAGAGAGGGCTCTGTGTGCCCACTGCGGCACACGTGTCATAGTTTTCATCACCACTGCCTTGAAGGAAAAGAAAAAAATGCAATATTTATTTACTTTTATTCCTGATTATAAAAGTGATGGGTATATGTGTAAAGACTGGGCTGGCACATGTCTGTAATCCCAGCACTTGGGAGGCTGAGGCAGGAAGATCACCATGAGTTTGGGGCTAGCCTGAACTACATAGTGAGTTTAATTTAAGGACAGCCTGGAAAAAGTGGCGAGACCCTGTGTCAAAAAGAAAAAAAGATTGAGTAAGTAGAAGATGAAGGGCTAATTCCGTTCATCGTTGTATTCTTATATCTGTTCCTTGTTTTCTTTTTTTTTCTTGATATATCTCTAGTGGTTCCAAATTTCCAGTGTTCAACATGTCATACAACCCAGCAGAAAATGCTGTCCTGCTTTGTACTGTAAGTAACCTATGAGGTCCTCCTAGGTTCTTACTTTCCACAGATACCTTTGTTATGCCTTTAGGGTATACTGCGGTTGGCTTCTCAGAAGACTAATGGGCATTTCACAAGCACTGATACAGGTTCACACGCGAGATGGGCATCAGTTGTCGTAAGCATGTTGAAAGTTTGTGAACATATGATTAACAGCATCTAAACCTAATGAAATATCAGGATAAATGATCCAGATCCCTGAAAGTGATGGAGAGAGAGTTTGCAATTATATCCTATACAAAGGAGATGCTTATCTCGTGAAGATAGAAGAATGATGATTTTGAAAGCTAGCTTTTTTCAGAGAATTTACTTTCAGAGTCATTAAAACCCTCTCTGTTTCTTGCCACACAATTTGCAAGGTAAAAAAAAACAAAGATCCTGTAATTTCTGTGCCCTGGTGATCAAATTTAAAAGAATGAAAACCATGTAACTTCTAGTGTCCAATCTTGGTCATTCTTTAATATATAGCATTCCTAAATTTCTCCTCACAGTTATCTTTAATGGCTTTTCTTTTTTTTTTTCCCCTTTTAAGCAGACTTCTAAGTTGACAAATATTCATAGGTGGGACACCACAATATTGGGGTCTTAGTCTTTTAATTTGTGGAACAGAGAGCAATCCTTGCTTTCACTCATATAATATCTGTGTCTTTAGAGGGTAAAGAAAATAAAATGGGATCAGTGTTAAGTTGTTTGGCTAGGAGCTGTATAATTCTTAATGTGGAAATATTCAAGTACCCTCTGGGTAAAGGATGACAAAAGTATAGCTTCAGATTGTTGTCTGTATAATGGAACTGTTTTCTCTGTCGAATAAACTGGTATCTTGGGTACCTCTCCCTAACATTTTGATTTCCTTTTTTCCTCTTCAGAGAGCTAGCAATTTAGAGAATAGTACCTATGATCTGTACACCATCCCCAAAGATGCTGACTCCCAGAATCCTGACGGTAGGCATTCTCTTTGTCTAGCCTTCTCTGCTCCCAGCTCTCCTCACCCACATCATCATTCCTCTTCAAGTTTTTCACATTCCATCCCCAGGCCATGGCCACATCACTCATGTCTGTTGGCAGGTGCTGCTGATAGTCGCATCAGAGGCGACCATGGTGTGAAATATTCATGTTCCTCCTCCATTTTATTACCCCAGCTAGATATATATATTTTATAATTTGTTTATTAGAAACTCTCCATTTTCTCTTTCAGCACAGCATGTTGTCTTAGTTTATTGTCAGATGAGATGACTTTCACCGTGGTAGTTTCATTTATTTAAAAATGTGGTTCCAATCTTGCAATGTCTCATCCTGGGACTAGGGATTTATACTCCCCCATCCACTTCCAGATCCGATTTGCTTCCTCTTGCATGTCAAAAAGATGAGGCTGCTAACAGCCCCACGCCCCACCTGGGATCCCAGGATCCAGCTGAGACCGCTGCCTGCCTCTTTCATCATCACCATTCCTTGTTGATGTCCTTGCTGTCAGAACTTGCTGACAAAACATTTTCAGAATGAATTTGACTCCAGTTATGCTCCTTTCAGTGCACTTTCTCCAGTGGGTTTATAGGTATTACCAGGTCAGAGGCTTGCCAGGTCCCCGCTTACACTAGCATACTTTGTGATAGTTTAGAGCGTGTCAACATGTTCTTGAGAAATATTTTGCTAGCCCTATCCCTTTTATGGATGGCACCAGGTGGTTATTGTAAATATGATTCACTCTTTTTTCTTTTTTCCATCCCTCCTATCTTTTGAAACAATTACGGTGTCATGTGCAACCAAAGGACCAACTACTGACTGCCTAGTTAGTAGGATATCATCATTCAGTCACTTTTAAATGTGACCACAGCAAGAGAGAAACCTGTATATGGGTTGGTATCTATAAATCAAAGTCTTTCTTATAAATCAGCCAATTAAGGCATTCTGACCCAGTCTGATGGTTTGGTACCTCCCAACCCACACCCTTGCTTTTTTCTTCAGATCTGTTTATAAATTAGTATAGTTTAAACATCTTTGTTTTGTCACCACTTTTCTATTTTCTGTCCCTTGGTTGGGATCATAACTAATAAAGATATGGGCCTCAGTGGGGAAAAAGAGTAAGCAAAAGCTGGACTAGTGTGGTTGTGATAATAATTAGTTTTATAAATTGCCTGCTACCCTAGGTGCCAGAGAAGAACAGGGCAAGGATGGCAAGCATGTTCTGTCCAGTTTTCTGCTGGTTTAATAAATAAGAGCATTTCAATGCATCCTTTACAAGTTTCTCAGAGAGTAGCATGTCCATTTCAAAATTCTAATCAGCCACAGAACTGAGGAACATTTTGTAACTCTCTTCAGGGCAGTAAGAACAGTCAGTTGATAATTTACAGAGCAACAGCTTGGTACTAAATACTGTCCAGCACAGAGCTTGCCTGTCAAGATTTGTTGGGAGTGCTCTTCCTCACCCTACCCTACTAGGAGGCCTACATTTGCATGTTAAAAGCAGCGGAGCAGCTGCATCCTGGGGAGGGGACTCTGTCTCTACTCCAGCTCTTTCAGATAGGAGGTCCTAGGGTTTGACAGGCTGCTTACTGTGCCGCAGCTTGGCCAGGGAGGCCCTGCTCGTTAGCTTGATGGAGTGTGCTGTCTCCCAAGATGGGCAGCCGTCTGCCAGTAGATGGTATTGGCTGAAATGCAGCCACTTGGCCTACAGAAAAGAGGCTTGGCAATGTGGGGGTTGGAGTTTGGAGGGAACTGATGGGGAAAAGTCACTCAACAATAGCCTCAGGTTATGGCTGAATTAGTTAGGAAGCAGCTGAACTGGCAAAGCCAAGATGGCAGACAGTAAGACTGACAGTTCCATGGCACCTGACTCTGTCACCTGCCAGTGGTTCACCACATGCTTCCGCCCTTTGGTTTTGTTCTCCTCAGCTCCTGAAGGGAAACGATCCTCAGGCCTGACAGCCGTTTGGGTTGCTCGAAATAGGTTTGCTGTTCTAGATCGGATGCATTCGGTGAGTTAAGACTAAAAGTGGAAAGCAGTTTGGTAGTAGCCTGTGTATTGTAAAATAAAGAGCAGAGCACTGTTTTCCCTTATTCTCTCCTGAGCAGCTGTGATCCTCTTACATTGGCTTTACTGCTATCCCCAGCTCTACTCTAATTCCCCCTGGAGTAAAAGCCTGTAAAGTTGATTTGATTGAGTTGATACCACTGTGGCTCTGGGTTTAAGGATGAAACTGAAGTCACTCTTGATTACAGGAGCCAAAAATAGCATCAAAGAAAGGAGGTAGGCTAGATGAATACTAGATCTCCCTCCTTGTCCTACTACTTCCACTGGTACCTGAAATGTAATAGGTCCAGCACAAGATAAGCAAAGCTCTTTCATGAACACGTCTAACAAAAATGTAAGCCCTAAAACTGCTGTTTCAAAGGACATGGTTACACATACATGTCGTCCTAGCACTCTGGAAGATTGAGGCAGGAAGACTGCAAGTTTGAGCCTACCCTGGGCAACTAACCGACTTAGTGAGACCCTGTCAAAATGAAAAATAAAAAGGGCTTAGGGATGTAGCGCAGTGCACAGGGCCTGGGTTCAATCCCCAGAACTGGAGGCGGGAATATTAAGACTCTCGGAGAGGATCTTGGAATGATCTCCCTGGTGTGGTGATTGAATTAGGGAAAAAAAATAGTTCGTTGTTGAGATACAATTGCTAAAGAATGTCATTGGTTGTCATCATTTTAAACCCTTCTCTTAACCCCACCTATAATACTTATCTCAGCTTCTGATCAAGAATCTGAAGAATGAGATCACCAAAAAGGTCCAGGTGCCCAACTGTGATGAGATCTTCTATGCTGGCACAGGCAACCTCCTGCTTCGGGATGCAGACTCCGTCACACTGTTTGATGTACAGCAGAAGCGGTAATGTGACAGGTGCCCCTAAGCAGATAGGCATGTGGTGGGGAGAATGGACTAAAGTAGGAGCTCCCCCTGCGCACCCCCCAAAATGAGTTTGCCATGTGGCTTGACCATTTCTTCTACTGTAACTCAAATATGCATTATTTATTTAAATTTTTTACCAAGAACATGTATTGGTACATTGTATACATAATGATCACATTCATCATGGTTATTTTGTACCTGTACATGATATATCTTGGTCCCCCCTCCCTTCTCTATCCTTCCCTTCTGCTCCCCCACCTTTCCCTGTTTACAGCAGGTTTATTTACATTTTTCCATTTTTTCCCCTTCTCCTCTCTTTCCTTTTTCCCTTCCTTCTTTTCCTCCTTCTCCCTTTCTAGTTCTCCTCTCTTTTGAATATTATCTTTCTTTTACATAATATCTATTATACTTCTTTGTCCTTATTTACACTTATGGTTTCTCATATCATAGAAACAATTTGATGTATACTCCTGAGTGATTTATTTCACTTAAGAGTATGTTCTCAAGGTGGATCCATTTACCTACAAATGTCTCTAGTTTATCCTTTTTCATGGCAGAGTAATATTCCATTGTGTAGAAAAACCATATCTTTAGCCATTCATTAGTTGTTGCATATTTGGGTTGTTTCCAAAACTTAGCTATTACAAATTGTGTTGCTATGAACATGGTTGTGCATATATCGCTGTGGTATGATGTTTTTAATTCTTCTGGGAAGATACCAAGAAAAGGAATAGCTGGGTCAAATGGAACCTCTAGTTGAACTCAAATATTCTTTCTAGCCATTTTCCCTTCTGTGGTCATTTGGCATCTTGCACATACACACCAGCACATATAGTAAGGGGCTTGTTTACAGTATTTGTCTATTTTAGAGTATTTAGCTGCACAAAGAATGCTCTTGGGTTTTAGGATGAAAGGACACAGATGAAGGGCTGGGGATTTAGCTCAGTGGTTACAGTGCTTGCTTTGCAAGCACGAGGCCCTGAGTTTGATCTCTAGCACCAAAAAAAAAAAAAAAATAAACGAAAGGACACAGATGAATAGTACAGTTCACGTACTTAAAGGAGCTTACAGTCCAGTAATGATCATAGATATATGCAAATCCCTAAAGATACAAGGGAATGAAGGGCAAGGGTTGAAGAAAGCGGGAGTGCACAATGTAAACCAAAAGGTTTAAGTGACGGAGCTACTTGACAGGGAATGTTTATTTGGTATTACTTTGAGAAATTGAGACTTACATTAATTTGAAGATGAAAAAACATGGGTCATAGTTGTAGAAAAGGTAATCAGGCCCATTCGTGTTTGCTCCTGTCTATCTCAGGACACTGGCATCTGTGAAGATTTCCAAGGTGAAATATGTTATCTGGTCAGCAGACATGTCTCATGTGGCACTACTGGCTAAACATGGTAGGTCTTCATTGTATCCACCCTGATTGACCCCCCTCCCCTCACCCCACCCCACCAGTCTACTGCACCCGCCCTGTCCAGCAGAGCACTCATGCCCTTTGCCTCTTACAGCCATTGTGATCTGTAACCGCAAACTGGATGCTCTGTGTAACATTCATGAGAACATTCGTGTCAAGAGTGGGGCCTGGGATGAGAGTGGGGTATTTATCTATACCACAAGCAACCACATCAAATACGCTGTCACCACGGGGTAAGTGAACCCGCTGGGGTACAAGGAGAAGAAGGTGGCTTCTCGCCCTGTTTCAGGAGATGTACTTGAAGTCCTGTGTAAACGTTCTCCGTGGGGAAGCCTTGTCTGGCACATCTGCTAGAGCCATCAGAACATCATTTTTTAAATCTTTTTAAAAATGTAAAATATAACTCAAATACAGAAAATAACATAAAGTATAAATATAAACAATAGTGAATAGATTATCTAGTGAACATCTGTCTAACTGTCACCCAAGACAAGAGATAGAACAGTTGTAGCACCCCAGAAGCCCTTTGCCACGTGGCCCTTATTGATCACAGACCCATCTGTTTCTACCCAAAACTAACATTATTCTGGTTTTTATGGTAATTTCTTCCTTGCTTTTCTTTGTAATTTTACCACCTAGTGTGTGTCTTGATGTAATTTAGTTTTGCCTGATTTTGAACTGCATTTAAGTAAAATCATATTGGCTATATTATTTTCTGTCTTGCTCCATGTTTTGTTTATAAGATTCATCCTTGTGGTTTTAATATGTTTATTTTAATTTGTAATATCCTTTTATATGATTATGCCATTGTTTGTCAGTCCTATCTGAGGACTAGTTGAATGAATTCTAGTTTTTGGCTATTACGAACAATGTTATTTTTGGAGGGGTTGGGGGGGTGCTGGGGATCAAACTTACTCAGGGCCTTGCACTTGCTATGCAAGCACTCTACCACTGAGCTAAATCCACAATCTCTCAAACAATGTTCTTTTAAAGATTCTTTTACATGTTTGCTGGTACCTGTGTACATGTATTTCTCTAAAGTGTATACCCAGAGTAGAATTGCTAGACCATAGAGTATGCCTATCTTCATATTTACTAGGTAATGTGAAACTACTTCCCAAAGCAGTTGTACCAGTTTGCATTTCTACCAGCATTGTGTAAGTTTCCTTGTCGTCTTGACCAATAACTGGCTCCATGACACTTTTATTTTTATCAATCTGGTGGATTATGTAAGGGTGTCTCATTGTAATTTTATTTTGCTATTCTCTTTTTCCTGATGAGATTGAGTACCTTTTCTCTGGCCATCCATTAGTGTTTACTCTTTTGTGAATTCTGTTCAAATCTCTAATCTATTTTTTTAATTTAATTATCTATTTTTTTGTTATTGTTAATATGTATGAGTTCTTTATATATTTGGGCATCGGTCCTTTATCAAGGCTATGTATTACAGACATTAAAATCTTCTGTTCTGTAGCATATTGTCTCATTCTTTTTGTTCCTCCCTAAGCAACAGAAGTTCTTAATTTTAATGCACTAAATTTATGACTTTTACCGTTTCTAGAGATTGGGCTGGCTTTTGTGTCCTGTTTAAAAAATCTTGAGCGTGGCATGATGTTGCATGCATGTAACCCCAGCACCTGGAAGGCTGAGGCAAGAGGTTCTTGAGATAAAGCCCAGCTTGGATTACATAGAAAGACTACGTCTAACAAAACAAACCATAAAAAGGGGTTGGGGATTTAGCTCAAGTGGTAGAGTGCTTGCCTATCAAGTGTAAGGCCCTGAGTTTGATCCCCAGCAACCCCCTAAAAAAAGATGTATAGACTTACTGTGCATACTGCTGTTACTATATACCACAAAAAGAAAAAAAAAAAATTATTGACCTCCAAAATCATAAAGGCGTTCTTCTACCTTCTCTTAATAATTTTATAGTTTTGCCTTTTATATCTGGGTCTGTAATCTACCTAATTTTGATTTTTCTGTGTGGTGTGAGGTACAGGAAAATCAATCCTGCCTTCTTCCATAAGAACACTCAATTGCTAGGCATCATTTATTGAAAAGACCGCTCTTTCCCAATGGTTCTGGAATGCCACCATTATATAAATCCTGTTTGCAGAAATGTGAGGGGTCTGTTTTTTGTCATCTATCCCTGCTCTAATTCTATACTATCTTAAATGTTGCTGCTTTGTGATCACTCTTCACATCTAGTAAAACAAGTCCTCTAATCTTTTCCACTTTATTCTTTAAAAGTTGTTAGGCTATTTTCAAATAAGTTTTGCATTCCCACATACATTTTTGAATCAGTTTGTGAAATTCCACACAAAATAAAACAGATCAAAAACACATGTCATGATTTCACTTGGGATTGCATTGAATCTGTATGTTAAGTGGAGATAGCTGCTATCTTTATAGTATTGGATTTCCTGATCTGTGATGTGGTATAGAGCAGCTTCTCATTTATTTGTGTCTTCTGAACCTGAAGTTGTATACTTTTCTCTATAAAGGTCTTGTATTTCTTTGGTTAGATTTATTTAGCATGTCATAGTTTTTAATGCTGTCTATAAATGGGTACTGTATATCCATTTGATTTTCTGATACTTTCTGATATTTAGAAACACAAGTTTTTGTGTTAATTTTGTTTCAAGGACTTTGCTGCAATCTTACTAATTCTAGCAATTTACTTGTGTTTTCTTTACAATTAATCATAGCACCTTTGGGTAGTAGCAGTTTTGTTTCTTTCTTTGAGTACTTATACATTTATATGTTTTCCTAAGGGTGGACTCTCAGCACACTGGCATTATGTGAGCTTATTGTAGATTTTTTTATGGATATCTAGTAAGGAGTTTTGGGTTATTATTTCTAATTGCTAAGAGCCCTTTTGGGGTTTTGGTTTTGTTTTGTTTTAAGCAGTACTGGAGATTGAACCCAGGGAACACTAAGCTACACACCAAGCCTTTTTCTTTTTCTTTTTTTTTTTTTTTTTAAATTTTATTCTGATAGAGTCTTGCTAAGTTGCCCAGGCTGACCTTGAACATGTAACCCGCCTGCCTCAGCTCCACGGTAGCTGACATAATTGTGTACTACCATAACCAGCTTACTGAGAGTTTTTATTTTGAATGAATTTTGAATATTATTAGATACTTTTTCTGCATAAATTAAAGAAATCATTTAATTTTTCTCCTTTCACTCATAAATGTAGTGAATTCAACTGATTTTTTTCTAATGTTAAATCAGCATTGTACTCCTGATACAAACTTGACTAGGTCATGATATTTTACCCTTTGCAAATATTCCTAGTTTTAGGCTACCGATATTTTGCTTAAGATTTTCTCATTTGTGTTTATAAGTGATATTGACGTGGGATTTCCCTTTAAATAATATATCTTTTCTGCTCCTTCAGTGAGTTTGTGTAAGGTTAGAACTACTTCTTCCTTAAGTCATATATCTTCCTTGAATGTTGGCTAGAATTTGCCAGTGAAGTAATCTGTGTATGGGGTTTTCTTTATAGGGAAAATTCTTCATATGGCTTGGTTTATTTAATAGTTAATAGGACTACAAGGGTTATTTCTTTTTTTAGTCAATTTTGGCAAATTAAATTTTTATTTTTTGAGGTACTAGGGAATGAAACCAAGGAGTGCTGTACCACTGTGCTACATCCCTCTTTTTGTTTTTCAATTGGAGATAGAAGTTGCCCCAGGTTGGGCTTAAATTTGCAGTCCTTGTACCTCAGCCTCCTCAGTATCTGGGGCTATAGGCATGACATTGTGTGCAGCTGAGTTTGATCATTTTTAGAAGTTACACTAGGCTGAGGATTTAACTCAGTGGTTAGAGTGCTTGTGTAGGAAGCGCAAGGCCCTGTGTTTGATCCCTGGCACCACAAAAAACAAAATAGTTACATCCTTATTCTGTAGGATCTGTAGTGATAGCCCCCTTTTCATTTCTATTGCCTTTTTCTCTTTTTTCTTAATTACTGTCATAAAATGCTTATCAGTTTTATCCAACTTTCTCCACTTTTTTTTTTTTTTTTTTTTTTTTTTTTTTTTTTTTTTTTTTTTTTTTTTTTTTTTTTTTTTTTTTTTTTTTTTTTTTTTTGGTACCGGGAATCAAACTCAGGGCCTTATGCAAGGCAAGCACTCTAACCACTGAGCTAAATCCCCGGCCCAACTTTCTCCACTTTTGAACTTCTGTGCTGTATTTTTGTTTTCTGTTAATTTCTACTATTAACTTTATTGTTTTCCTCTAAGTATTCTTTTTGGTTTAACTTTTTTTGTGTGTGTGTGTGGTGCCGGGGATCGAACTCAGGCCCTTGTGCTTACAAGGCAAGCACTCTAATCACTGAGCTAAATCCCCAGCCCCCTTTTAGGTTTAACTTTTAAAAGAACAGTACGATTTTTGAGTTGGGTGTTTGTTAATTTTTAGTCTGTCTCAATATATGCACGTAGAACCCATTCATTTTCAATATTTCTTCTAATTCTGTGTATGCATGTAAGTTTATAAATTATCAAGTATTGCATTAACTATATCAATAAGTTTTTATTTGTGATCTTTTCATTATCATTCAGTTTAAAATATTTTCTGCTTTTCATTATCTTTTTGTGTCGTAGGTACCTTCATATTTACATTTCTTTTACATTCACTTGTGACTAATAAGGAAGGAATTACCTGTCCATAATGGCCTACTGATTGTACATCAGAATTTAGGATTTAACTTTTAGGTCTGACTTCTGTAGTCACATCTGTTACTCAGCCCTAGAGTAAAAGCTTATAAAGAAAGATCATATCATCTGCCCCAACATACAAAAGAATAAAATCAATTTAAATCACTTCTCATCTACACTACTATTTAAGTGGCACTTGATGGAGGGTAATGAGAAGATAAAAGGCTGAGCCATGGGCTTGTTCAGTTTTTCACAGGCTGGATCCCCCCTCCCTGAAAGTTCTGCTGTCTATTCCTATTCTTAGGGACCATGGGATCATCCGAACTCTGGATTTACCCATCTATGTCACAAGAGTGAAGGGCAACAATGTATATTGCCTGGATAGAGAGTGTCGTCCTCGGGTACTCACCATTGATCCCACCGAGTTCAAATTCAAGCTGGCCCTGATCAACAGAAAGTATGATGAGGTAGGATTCGAGGAAGTATACTCGAGTATTAAGAGGGGCAGCACTTCTTTTTTCCTGTAAGTAATTTCTACTCCCTGCCCTACCCAACCCTCAATGTCTAGGTACTACACATGGTGAGGAATGCCAAACTAGTAGGCCAGTCTATCATTGCTTACCTCCAGAAGAAGGGCTATCCCGAAGTGGCACTGCATTTTGTGAAGGATGAGAAAACTCGCTTTAGTCTGGCACTGGAGTGTGGAAACATTGAGGTGAGAAGAATATGGTCATTGGCCCCAGATCACTTTATAAGACATGAGAGAGTTAGGGTGGCAGTGGGAAAGCATTATTCTAGGCTTGCTTCTTTAGCCAAAATAAGGATTCTGTTTTTTGGTTTTGTTTTTAGCTTGTTAGATTGAGTCATCTTCTTATTGCTGTTTGAATATTTTTACTTTTTCCTGTCTCTGCTTCTGCCACAGCATTTCCACCATTGTTGTCATTCTTAGTCTGAATTCAGTAGCTTCCAAGATAAAAGCAAGACAGCATAAAATTTGAAAAATTTCGCTATTTCCTTGACACTTGATTTTGCTTAGGTAAAGGAACATTTATTAAATGTTGAAGCTCAGAGGGCACAGGCATTATTTTCAATTGGGGAAAGAGCTTAAGAGTACTCTTTTTTTCTATTTCTAAACTTCCTTCTTTTATGACTTCTGCCTTTCCTAAAACCCCTATGGGTCTTCAAGTCTGGCAGGTAGGAAATAATAGTTAAGTGAGAACTGGCCCTATGGAATCAGCAACTGCTAGGTGATTTTGATTTAAAAGTAAAATTTTCAGGAAATGTCTCAGGATGAGAATTATGGGATATGATTCTTCTATTTATGGATCTAGAGATCTTCTTTGTAGATAGAATTCTCAACAGAAATAGACTGAAAGGAGCTACTGAAAGTATGGGGAGTTCCCTGAGAAATTTATTTGGAGACACATACTTTGACTACAGTGTCCCTTATCTTGCATCACAGAGTATCCTCCACAATAGCTTGTTAACACTGACCCTGGGGGTTGTTTAGATTGCTCTGGAAGCAGCTAAAGCACTGGATGACAAGAACTGCTGGGAAAAGCTGGGAGAAGTGGCTCTGCTACAGGGGAACCACCAGATTGTGGAAATGTGCTATCAGCGCACCAAAAACTTTGATAAACTTTCTTTCCTCTACCTTATCACTGGCAACCTGGAAAAACTTCGCAAGATGATGAAGATTGGTGAGGCCCCTAAAACCAGTGTTGGGAAGAGAGGTTTTGGAGGGAGGCAAATAGAGGGGAGAGAAAATTTAAGAAAGAAAACCTAAGTTAGTATCTCTTGATTTGCCGTAGCTGAGATCAGAAAGGACATGAGCGGCCATTATCAGAACGCCCTATACCTGGGTGACGTGTCAGAGCGAGTACGGATCCTAAAGAACTGTGGACAGAGTAAGTAGCTTCTTTGAGGCCTTAGAAAGTATTTTCTTTTTCTGTTGCATTATTTATTCACAGTGGTGCGAAATTTCCCCGTATTGTGCATTTTTCAGGAGAAATACATGTTCATACCATCCTTAGATTTTCTTTAAAGCCAAATGGAGTTATAGGCAAAATATCCAATCTAGCCAATATCCTTAAGAAAATAGGGGGAAGACAAGATTTTTTTTTTTTGACAAGAGGTTTTAAAAGTTCCAAAGTAAGCTGACCTTGGTGGCACATGCCTGTAATCCTAATTACATGGGAGGCTAAACCAGGAGGATCACAAGTTCAAGGCCAGTTTGGGCAATTTGGCAAGACCTTGTCTCAAAATACAATTTTTTAAAAGGGCTGGGGATGTAGCTCAGGGATAGAGTGGTTCAGTAATACACACAAAAATAAATAAAATGTTTCTTTGGCCATATATCTCCTAGAGAGACACGCTAGTAAATGTAATTGGTTGGATGCATTAGAATTTTTTTTATTTCTAGACTGGAGGTTTTACTTGTTATTTATTCATGAATACATTTAAGGATTTTTTTGTTTGTTTGTTTATTCTGAGAAAGCACTAAACACCAAGCACTGTATAAGCATTTGAGATACAAACAAGAACAAGGTAAAAATGTGGCATGACCCCAACATGCTACTCTAGTGGAGGAGTGAGCAATGGTCAGATTTAGAATAGACTTTGAAAGTACAAGCAAGATAATTTATTAAAGTGCTAGGCATAGGGTGTGTTAGGAGTTAGAGAGGAGTCAGGGAGGATCCCAAGGTTGTCATCAACATTGATAATGGATCTTAAAGGTAAGTAACTGTATTCATTAGCAATTAATTGCTTTATAACACATTACTTGAAAATTTAGTATAGGTTGAGCATTCCTAATCCAAAGATCCAAAACCTGAAATGTTCCAAAACCCAAAAGTTCTTGAATACCAATGTGATGCTCAAAACATTTTAGATTTTGGAACATTTTGGGTTTTAGATTTTCAGATTAGGGATACCTGACCAGTAAAGCCTATACAAATGTTTCAAAATCCAAAAAATTCTGAAACACTTCTGGTCCCAGGCATGTCAATGAGGGATACTCACTTGACTTACAATTTAGAGCATGGCTTAGCTTTGACTCAGTGTCTCTCATAGGACTGCAGTCAGGGTGTTGACCAGAACTGCAGACATACAGACTCAGCTCAGGAGGGACCCATTTTCACACTCAGTCACCTGAGTATGCATTACCTAGGTCCTTAGTCTCTGTTGTCTGGGAGATGTCATTGTCTTCCCATTTTAGCTTCTGCATAGGGCAGTTCACAGCATGGCAGCTGGTTTACAAACATGCAGGAGGCTGAGGCAGGGGAATTGCAAATTCAAGTCCCACTTGGGCAATTTAGCAAGATCCTGTTTCAAAATAAAAAGGGCTGGGCATGTAGCTAAGGCACTGGATTCAATACCCAGTACCACAAAAAAAGGTGGAGGCACTGGGGATAAAAGGCACAATTGTAAGCTAATCCCAGAAGTAACATCCCTTTACCTCTGCCTTGTGTGTCCATTACGAGGTAGTTAATAAGTCCAGCCCACACTTAAAGAGAGGGTATTATTCAAGTACTTGAATACTAGGAGACAGGGATCACTGTGGGGGGTGGGGTGCATCTCAGAGTCTGCCTACCACAGCAGTATTCCCCTGGAAATGTATCTGTATCACCAAGTCTCTTTTCTCTGCAGAGTCCCTGGCCTATCTCACAGCTGCTACTCATGGATTAGATGAAGAAGCTGAGAGCCTGAAGGAAACATTTGACCCAGAGAAGGAGACAGTGAGTCTTGTCCTTTTTTTGGGGGGTAGGGCTGGGGGTGTGCGTGTGCTGAGGATCAAACTCAGGGCCTCGTGTTTGCGAGGCAAGCACTCTACCACTGAGCTAACCACTGAGCGAAGTCCCCAACCCCTGAGTCTTTATTTTTCATATGAGTGTCTTTGATTACAGGATTAACTCAGATTTTTGGACAGATTAAAACAATCCCACCTAGTTACAGAGAGAGGCTGAGAAATAAATGAGTTTAAAGGAGTCTCCATAACCTTCCATATAGGATTCCCAAGTTGTTTATGTTTAAACCTTTTATCTTCTTCCACCTCTCAGATCCCAGACATTGACCCTGATGCTAAGCTGCTCCAGCCACCTGCACCTATCATGCCATTGGACACCAACTGGCCCTTACTAACTGTGTCGAAAGGATTCTTCGAAGGCTCCATTGCCAGCAAGGGTAGGTGCCCATTTCTCTCTTTTTTTTTTTTTTTTTTTGAGACAGGGTCTCGCTGCGTAGTTCAGGCTGGCCTTGTGCTCACTATGTAGCCCAGGCTGGCCTCGAACGCACAGTGATCCTCCTACCTCTGCCTCCTGAGTGCTGGGATTACAGATGTCCACCACCATGCCCAGCTCAGTTCCTACTTGTTCTATAGCACTTTAGTCATTTTGTAGAGAACTGTCCTAGAGAGTGCCATTTGCTCTGAGTTTCATTTGTTCGTTTTTCTGTGCAAAGCCTTATGGAGCACTGAAAGGCCATTCAGATCTGTGGTATAAAGAAAGGCTTTTTGCGATCATTGAAGAACATTTGGGAATTGGGCATGGGAGTTTGTTCCTATTACTGCTAATAATCTCATAAATATTTTGGTGTACTTCCCTAGGTTTTACCATATGTATTCTAGTATTTTATCCTTCACGACATAGTCTTCAGGTACAGATTCAGCCACCTCTAATTGTCATGGGGTGTGTGCACATGGGTACTACCACCCTCTACCAGTGCCATACTTACCCTGCTCCTGTTTTCTCTGATATGTTTTCTCTACTAGTTAGCTCACTTTTCCTAAGAGCGAGCCTAAACAGCCTGCTCTTTCCTTTATCTCTTCTCTCTACCTATGTCCTCATGCTCTGCACACAGTAATGGTAGTTTAGGATCTTACGAAGAAGTTCCCAAGAGTTGGCAGCCAAAGACTAGTAACTTAAAGGTGGTTTAAGAGCTAGTTTTTGGTGGCAGAAAGCTTAGTTATCTCCCTTCTATTCCCTGTCTCTGTGAAACCTGTTGCAAGTCAGCATAACATATATACCACAAAAGTACATAATACATGAAAACATTAAGCAGACAGATCCTGGGCAACTGTTTTTGAAAGGGTGCAGCTTGCCTGCAGAGACGACTGTATCTTAGTCTTGGGGGACTATAACTGACTCTTTTGTGTTCCTTCTCTTGGCTAGGGAAGGGAGGAGCACTGGCTGCTGACATTGACATTGACACTGTTGGCACTGAGGGCTGGGGAGAGGATGCAGAACTGCAGCTGGATGAAGGTAAGAATGCTGTTCTGGGGAGCTGGACTCCTTGAATTGGGACTGGTTGTGGGGCAGCTTTGCAGGCTTCTGAACAGTGGAGCCAGTTAGGATCTCAACATTTTGCTCTCCTTTGGCTGAGATTGTACTACCACCCAAATCTATTTTGATCTGGAATTTCCTTGCAGATGGGTTTGTGGAAGCTACAGAAGGTTTGGGGGATGATGTTCTTGGCAAGGGACAGGAAGAAGGAGGTGGCTGGGATGTGGAAGAAGATCTGGAGCTCCCCCCTGAGCTGGTATGTAGAATTCTTACTCTTGGAAAATTCTCTCCATTTCTCCTTGTGGAAACCAATAGCTTTATTGCCACCCCACATCTGTCCTATGGTCTTCAGGGTGGGGTGGGGTAGGGATCTAGACCCTCCTCCTAACCTATTGCTTATCTCCCACTTGAAAGAAGGAAGAATGAGAAGGTCAGAATTAGTGGCCTTACCTCTTCTGTTTGTCCTGATAGAACCAAAAAGGAGGGGACTGAAGACATGCCTCTATTCTGATGCTTATCTCCCATTTGAAAGATAGAAGAATGAGATAGTCAGGGTTGTGCCAAGTAGCAGATTATGAAAGAGCAGCAAGCTTTTTAAATCTGAGTTGGAGCTTTTGGTTACTGGTGAAGTGGCTCCTGTTATGGGGGTATTCTCCCAGCAGAAGTGGAAAATAAGGTAAATGATTATGTCTTTGACTCCTCAGAACAAAGGGTTTGAAAGGTTTTAAAAATGACTTAATTTTTGGTTTTCCTCTAGGATGTACCCTCTGGGGCAGCTGGTGGGGCTGAAGATGGGTTCTTTGTGCCTCCAACCAAGGGAACAAGCCCAACTCAAGTACGTTGGAAAGCACAGCCCTGTGAGGATGTGTCTTTCTGATCTGGCTAACACTTAATTAATGTGTAATCCATTGGATAACTTTTCTCCTAATGGATTTGGAGGAGGATAATTTGGAAAGGGAAAGGGCAAATTTTCACTTGGTTTGACTTTTCTGTTTTTTGTTAGATCTGGTGCAATAACTCTCAGCTTCCAGTTGATCACATCCTGGCAGGCTCTTTTGAAACAGCCATGAGGGTGAGTCTTAAAGTAACCTTGGCTCTTCCTCTTGAGTGCGTGCAGCCCAGGGCCTCGGGGAGATGGCTGATTTATCTTTTTAACCAAATGGAAATCTTAATTCACAAGGGCAGACGTGTGTATTATCATAGAAGCCCTTGGTCTTGCTTGAGGAACTTGCCTCATAACGCCTCTTCTTACGTGCTTTCTTCTTGACCTAATAATCACTTAGTGCAGATCCTTCTAGCCATTTCTACCCATTTATAGCCTGCTTTCTGGCTCACATTAGTGATATCAGCACCCCTTTCTGAACGGGTGTGTGTTTTGTATATTAAGCCATATGTTAAGATAATGCAATTGCAACAACCAGTAACATTCAATGTTCGCTGTGTGCCAAGCACTGTCCTAAATATAGATATTAATAAGTGAAGTATGTGCTGTAATTAAGTGTATTTTTCCTGATGAGAAAACAAGTACAGAGACGTTATGGACCCATTATATACAATTCGTTTTTAAGGGGTAGAACCAAAATCCTTATATTTCTTTCTTGTCTTCCAGCTCCTCCATGACCAGGTGGGAGTAATTCAGTTCGGCCCCTATAAGCAGCTGTTCCTGCAGACATATGCACGTGGCCGCACTACCTACCAGGCTCTGCCCTGCTTGCCCTCCATGTATGCCTACCCCAGCCGCAACTGGTAAGACTGCGTGTCCCTGCTTCTCTGTGGTCCAGATTGGGGTGGATTATTTCAGGAGTTCACCTCAGTGGCGCAGAATTATCCCAGAAGCAGAGTTCCTAGCAAGAAAAGAACTTTGGTTTGTGACTCGATGGGTTAGGTTCACACCTGCTGCCTTCCTGTTCCCCAACTGCTTTCATAATAGAGTGGCTGTGATCACGTTTGCCAGAAAAAGAAATTGAGTCCTAGTTGGCTGCTGATGATCCTGTTTTCTTCCTACTTTTCCCTTTCCAGGAAAGATGCAGGGCTGAAAAACGGTGTACCAGCTGTAGGCCTAAAGCTTAGTGACCTTATCCAACGGCTGCAGCTGTGCTACCAGCTCACTACAGTTGGCAAGTTTGAGGAAGCTGTGGAAAAATTCCGTTCCATCTTACTCAGTGTGCCACTTCTTGTTGTGGACAATAAACAGGAGATTGCTGAGGTAGGAGGGCCTAGCCGTCTGTTCCAGCCCTAGTCTTCTCCTCCAACCCCCGCCATGACATTTCCTCTGCAACCTCTCCAGGCCCAGCAGCTGATCACCATTTGCCGGGAGTATATTGTGGGTTTGTGCATGGAGATAGAAAGGAAGAAGCTGCCCAAAGACACTCTAGACCAGCAGAAGCGCATCTGTGAGGTAAGCACGGTGGGACTCTGGGCCTTACAGGGCAATTGTCCCCTGCACCTTCTGTAAGATCTAAATTCTTTGGTTCTAAACCCAGATCTGGCTCTGGGGAGAAAGAGACTTTGTTCCATTTCTGTGAGGAGAAGTTAGATTTCACCATCTTTCTTCCTCATTTCATCAGTCCTCCAGACCTAGGAAGTAGAGGACCTCTCTGTGTTTCATACAGCCTGTCTTGTAGATTGGTCTTGCTTTGTTTAAGCATGCACAGCAGAATGTGTTCCTCTTTCTGTCCACTAGATGGCAGCCTATTTCACCCACTCCAACCTGCAGCCTGTGCACATGATCTTAGTGCTGCGTACAGCCCTCAACCTCTTCTTCAAGCTCAAGAACTTCAAGACAGCTGCCACCTTTGCTCGGCGCCTGCTGGAACTTGGACCTAAGCCCGAGGTGGCTCAGCAGGTAAAGGGGAACTGCTTCAGTGACTGTGGGAGAACGAGATCTGCTCTTAGAAAACCAAGGTCTTTGCCTCTGAAAGAAAAAAGTACATAACAACATTGCACAAAAAAGGGCCACCAGAGGCTGGGAATTTAGCTCAGTGGTTAGAACGCTTGCCTAACAAGCACAAGGCCTTGAGTTCAATCCCCAGCACCAGAAAAAAGCGGGGGGGGGGGGGGGGGGGGGGGGTCAACAGAATGCCACTCTGTTTGATCCTAGACGCCAGAGTGATAGTTTGTTCACACATGGCACTGGTGTGAGAGCGACCTACAGTCTAGACTAGCTCTGCTGCACCTGCAAATGATCCACTTCTGTTCTTTAACGCCAGATATCCCATCGTAACTCCTACTGCTTCCCATACTCATCCCAGTATTTGTGTCCTTCCGAAAGCATTCTTACTGGGCAGTGGAAGCCTATTTTAATCTTTTTTAGGGCCTTACCCTGATAATCCCTGCACTTTGTGAAGGATTGTGGGTCCAGATACATGGAGCCACTTTGGTACTGAGAAGAAGAAATCTTGGTATAACAGGAGTGCCAGTTGTTAACACCTCACATGTAGTGTAGTTGTATCTTACATCAGAGACCTTCTAAACCATGATGACATCATTTGAATTGTTGTATGCTGCTTTCTGTCCTCTTGAATAAAGCTCCCCTTCCCTTTCCTAGACCCGAAAAATCCTGTCTGCCTGTGAGAAGAACCCCACAGATGCCTGTCAGCTCAATTATGACATGCACAACCCCTTTGACATTTGTGCTGCGTCTTACCGGCCCATCTACCGTGGAAAGCCAGTGGAGAAGTGTCCACTCAGTGGGGCCTGCTACTCTCCTGAGTTCAAGGGTCAGATCTGCAGGGTCACCACAGTAAGTATTCTCTTCAAGAACGTCTCTGCGGCCAGGCGCACGCCGGTAATCCCAGCTACTCAGGAGGTTCCGGCAAAAGAGTTGAAGTTTGAAGCCAGCATGAGCAATTTAGTGAGACCCCCGTCTCAAAAAATAAATGAATAAAAAATAAAAAGGGTTGGGAATGTAGCTTGGTGGTGGCATGCTCACTTCTTAGCATGTATGAACTCCTGGGTTCAATCTCCAATACTAAAATTTAAGAAAAGAATGTGTCTACTATATTGAGGGAAGGAGAAAGAGAAATAACCACTGTGGCCCTTTTCCTTAGAGCAGTGATACTGGAGAAAACTAGAGCTTCTCTCCATTGCTCTGTGTCTCAGTAACAAATACCCACCTAGGTTTATCGAGAAGCACAGGAACAAGCTTTGCAGGGTCCTCAACTTCACAAATCTCTTAACTTGGTCCTCTCTTTTCCTTTTCCACAGGTGACAGAGATTGGCAAAGATGTGATTGGTCTAAGAATCAGTCCTCTTCAGTTTCGTTAAGGCCCTCTTTGTGTGT
>PVJO010024589.1:0-24125 GCA_004026905.1 Hystrix cristata | reverse complement strand
TTTTTTTTTTTTTTTTTTTTTTTTTTTTTTTTTTTTTTTTTTTTTTTTTTTTTTTTTTTTTTTTTTTTTTTTTTTTTTTTTTTTTTTTTTTTTTTTTGGTGGTGCCGGGGATTGAACTCAGGGCCTTGTGCTTGCAAGGCAAGCACTCTGATCACTGAGCTAAATCCCCAGCCCCTATATCTTGGATTCTGAATCTCTGAAATGTGGCAGTTACCCGCAGCATCCTCGTCACACCTCATATGGTGGGTAAAAAGTATTTTTCTTACAGCACGTGCCCTGGAAAGCATCTCACCTGTTATTTGACCCAGGGTTTCCTCTGGCGGGAGTGAGTCGCAGGAATCCAATCATGAAGACCAAAGAATTAGGTAATGTTTGCTTAGCAGTCAGATGTCGCAAAATGAAAGCTACAGCTTCCGTGCTGGTTTTTTAAACATGTCCTAGTTCTGCACTGTGAGGAACCCAGTTGCTGGCTCTGGAAGCACAATCGCAGTGTCAGTAATAGTAAAAACAGTATCTGAGAGGCACCTCTCTCTTTGCCAACAATTTCAGAATGAAAGAAAATAAGAGACACTGAGTTGAAGATTCATCTTGTTTTAAGACACGATGATTCTAATTGATGCAATGGGTCCAAGCGATGTTGCTATTTTTGTGAGAAGTATCCTTTCACGAATATTTTTTTTTAAGCAACCAGCTTTGGAAGATAAAAGGTGTCTCCATCCAGGGCAGCGGATAGGTTCATCTTTGATGAGTATAATAAGGATAATCTCTCTTTTTGTGGCAGTGGTCAAGCAGGGTACAGGAAACTTCGGAAGACATGGATTGCTTGGACTTAAGCTTCCTAGACTGCGACACAGTGGGCTGAAAATCCCCCACCACGCACCTGAGGGTCTTTGGTAGTGAGAGAATCCAGAAGGGATACTAAGCTCATGCTGTCTGCTGCATCACAAGGAATAAATATTTCACCTGTGACCCAGAGTTATGTGTCAGGCGCTAGCATGTATGAAGCAGGTTAACATGTTCGCTTAGAAGTAGCATATAATTTCAGTGTTGGCATTCTGTAATTATTCATATTTTTAGGTATTTTCTAACTAGGAAAGCACTATTTTCACAATTCAGGGCATTTGAAAGTAAAGGAGATAAGTAAGAAGCAAATAAAAGAACAAAACCTTATCTCCATACCAGAGAAAGATAATGTTTTGATTTTAGCACAAACTTCAATATATACACATATGTATACTATTATGTAATTATCTTAATAGCATAAATGGCATTTAGATATTGCTTTTGACTCTTTACATTACATGAGTATTTCTATCATTTATTTTTATACATGATTTTGAATATCTTCTTTTTATCATGTTTATTATTACTAAACCGTTATTTATACAATCATTCTCCTGTTAGTGAACATTTAGGTAATTTGGAGCTTTTAGCTATTAAAAAGACTTCTGCAATAAATATTCCTTTCATCCCCTCACAGTGCTTCTCTTATTTACATTTGAAAAAGTCCGCAAGGTAAAATTGCTAGTTGTCAGCAGTTTTTCATTTAATAGCTTTTCATGTGTGCTTTGGTTCTCCGATAATTGAGCCGGAAATGTCACATCATTGCGATAGGCACAAGAGATGATTTCTCTCGTCTTTAACCTGGAGAGACTCTCTCTTCATCTAGGGTAAATGGCTTTTATGGTTTCTTCTATGTGGATCCAGAAGCGTTGCTCTTGTGTGCAGGTTCCACAAACTGTCCTTTCACGCCTCAGTTAGGGAATAACACATTGAGCTGCCTGCAATTCCTCTCCACTTAAGGGGCTTCTTTAGAAGATTTCACCTCATTCTTTTGAAATAAAGATGATTATGTGCCAGTATCCTTAATTCAGGGTTCTGTCAAGATCTCCTTTTTAATCCCCGCAAATGAAACCCCGAGTCCTTTACCAAAAATAAACCCTTCTTGTTCAAACTGCAGATGTTGGTTCTCATGTTTAAGCAATAGGAAAGCCGACTAATACACTGCCAAAAAACTACCTACAGGGCAGTGTTCTCACAGGGTGCCCGCTCTCTTAATCCCATGCCTGCAACATAATACCTGACATCCCCAAGTTAAAGGAGGACCGGTTCTCCCAGATTCAGTCCATGGTATCATATGACTTCATTTTACTGCCTTGCATTTATCCTCACTCGATTCGTCATTTATTGTTCACCAGTTTACTCAATTTTTCCACTTCCGATTTACTTATTCCTTCTTTTACTTGTATTATTGGGTTTTCTCATCTTTTTCCTATAGTTCTCCCTCTATTTTGTGGTCTTCCTATTCTCAGATAAATACTGTTTCTTGGAACTTCCACACAAAAAAATGTAAAGAAGCATGTTTGAATATTTAGTTACCACTAAAAGCTGCTGTGTTAAAGCCAGAGGTGGCTCATCCCTAAAATGCAGGTCTGTCCTCTCTTTGTGCTGTGTTATTCAGTTCTGACAAGGAAAATTAAAAATTCCCAAGCATATGATTAAAATAGAATTATATCAAAATTTCTTCAGAACTCATAATACAGTAATTTTCTTAATGCACGAGTCTTGCCATATTATACTTGCCATATTATATTTGCCATAAGACAGGAGCACAATAGCAGAGGGGTATGGTGGATACAGGTGCTCACACCATGTTAGCCAGGAAGGGGGAGACAGACAGACAGACAGACAGAAACAAGGAGAGAGAGAGCGACGGAGAGAGACAGAGACAGAGAGGCAGACAGAGAGAGACAGAGACAGACAGAGATAGAGACACAGAGACAGAGAGAGACACAGAGAGACACAGACACAAAGAGACACAGACAGGGGGAGAAGAGGAGAGAAGGAGCAGGAGAAGGAGGAGGAACGAGAGAATAAACCCCTCAAGGTCACTTCCCCAGTGACCTGACTCCAACCAGGCCACGCCTCCTAGCGGTACGTCCAGTTCTTGAACTGACTGATGGATGAATTCACCGATGAGTATAGCACTCCACGATCCAATCAGTTTCCAGACACGTGAGACTTTGGGGGCACAATTTTTATCTAACTCGTAACACCCTCTACTGCATCCTTTACGATAGCCTCCACTGCTTTTCTAGTTTATTTGTTGTTTTGACAACTGATGGCATATTTTGGTCATTTTAGGTTCTAAACACCAGAGGTAAGCTTTAGGTTGAGATATACAAGGTGTAATTTTACTGTTGTGTCATATTCAAGATACTAACCTTTTTGCCTCTTTCTATACCTGAATAAATGCCATCAGCTAAGTAAAGCTCATCATTGTGGGGTAGCACACTGCTGGTCCGTTGATAAATTACAAAGAAAACTGAAATTAGACTTCTCTCTCTAAGAAGCGGCAGGCATATAGACCGAGCATTTATTCAACTTTGCATATGTGCATAATCATATCTGAATAGACTATAAGTGAAACAAACGGTTAAAAATTACAGAAAGAGAAAAAGTCTCTTTTCTTTAATTTTCGAAATCAGTGTACAACAAAATAAGCCGGAATCAGAACGAAAACACATTGCATGTTTTCATTAACAGGTGGAATTTTAAAAAGATGAGAAAAAGTAGAGGTGTACTATTATCAGAGAAGAGGAAGGGAGCAAGAGAGAGTGCAAGGCAGTGAAATAGTAGGTGATAAAGGAATGGATATGAGTAAAGTATATATAGAGAGAAAATAAATCCAGTGTTGGTTTTTTTTGTGTGTGTGTGGTGCTGGGGATCGAACTCAGGCCCTTGTGCTTGCAAGGCAAGCACTCTAATCACTGAGCTAAATCCCCAGCCCCAAATCCAGTGTTTTTTAAAAAGACTATCTAAGATTATAACAATTCACTGTTTGAGTAAGATGACCATTTTATTTATTTGTACCTTTTTTATGTCAAATTAACTTCAATAGCATGTGATGTGCATTCAAAACTATAATTAGTATAAAGTGATAAACATCATTTTAAAATAAAATGAATGCAATTAAATTTATGGCGCAGCAGATTGTCAAAGAGCTGGACTCATTTTTTAAAAAAAACTGAAAAGCCTCAGTTTTACCATCTGTATAACAGGAATCATGCTACTTTGATGATTAATTGCTGCCCTAGAGGAGAGTGAAAGATCAATATCACATTAAAGTAGATCTGCAATGAAATTTTAAAAAGACAAATATTTTCACTTATGTCTCATTTGTTCACAATAATATTTTAAAATGTTACTTCTAGGAACATCTATCTATCTATCTACTATCTATCAGAGCATGTAATTTATTTTCAAATATATTTAAATCATTAGGCGAATGGTAGTGTTGTATGATTTGGTATGTTTCCCTCAGATCAAAATATTTGCTCTATTCCTTCTGTGAAGATAGTCACATCTGGCTGTTATAAATAATCCCATGTGGCCTGTCTGCTGTCATTTTAAAATCATAAGTAATCTTTCCTTTAGCAAATCTACAAACATATGGCTGAGATTGAATTGACTTGCAGAAATAAAGATGAACCTGGTTATTGTATAGAAAGCTTTTAAGAATAGTTGTCTGTGGCTAATGGAACCTAATGGGAAATAAACATTATCAACTTTAACCTAAGGCGGAAATCAGGAGAAGGTCTAAACTGCCAGAATGTGGCCATAAATTCTTGGCGCATAACCTGAGACCAGGTCAGAGAAAGTGCAGTACACACCTGCTAACATCGGCAGCATCTACCGGGTCGGAAATCAAGAAGGAGACTGTTGTTTTATATCTTTTTACCAAACTGCTATCAAATTACTTAGTCTGAGTGGAAATTGCATGATATGTTTCCTTTGTTTTCATTCAACTATATCCCTTAATTCGTTTATTCAATAAACAAAGAGGATGTGAAGAGGCGTTCACATGGCAGAATTATGTCGTGCTTTCGTGCAGATTTGATAGCATAATGCATTATTTATTGATATCTATAAATTATTGGCATAGTATTAGGAACTGAACCCAGGGCCTTCATACTGAGGTACATGCTGAGTCCTTTTTATTTTATTTTATTTCATTTTTTTAAGACAGAATCTCACAAAGTAGCCAGGACTGGCCTCAAATTTGAGATCTTCCTGCTTCCTGCTTCAGGCCCCTGAGTAGTTGGGATTACAGGGATGTGCCGTTGTGCTTAGATTCTACTGAGATATTTTATTTCTATTATGAACAAATTAGTTGTTACATATATTTGAGTAACTGCAGGCAGCACTTCCTCCAAATTTTTGTGTTTTTCCAAATACTAGCTTTCCCCGGACACAATACCCAGCAACCACAACTTAATAGAAAAGAGGTCTAATTTGGCTCATGTTTCAGAGGATGAGTCCATGGCGCGCTGGCTCCAAGACAGAAGCGTCTGCCTTGGTGGAAGGCACTGCAGGGCGCAAGGTGGAAGAGCATGGCGGAAGGAAGCTTGTAGCAGCAAGGGAGCAGAAAGAGAAGGGAAGAATTGGGGTGGGCGATACAGTCCAAAGGCATGCCACCTCCTACCACACTCAGCCGTGGATCAGTTCACAGGTGAGGGTCACACCCTCGGGATCCAGTAACCTTGCAAAAGTCTCCACCTGTGAATATGTAAGACTTCTTGAGGGCAATCTTGATCTAAATTGTAAGTAGATGGACTCAGTTGTAAACTGTGGCTTTTGACATTATTTAATGCTGCGTTGGGTTATAGAGCATATGCATTACTCTTACTATGCCGTTGTAGCAATAGGGAAGCCCCCACAAGACTACAGCAGCATTGTGCAGGCTTTCTGCAGTATCTTGCTACCGTCCTGGGCTTTACCTGAGCGTAGGAGCCAGGATCTTCTCGGCGCTTGGGTTTCACAAACGCAGAATGGTTTGTGTCACTATTTTGCTCCAAGCCCAAGTCAGGATGAGGCAAACCATGGGGAGACTAGATGCATCATGGGAAAATAACCCTTGACAGCCAAATAGCGCTTTGACATTTAGCCAGCCCATGTTTCCTTTTACTCATCTCCAACCTAGTCTGGGATTTACTTATTTGCTAGTAGTTTATTTTGGGAGGTAATAGTTCACAGGTTTGTGTCTTAGTCTTTTTGTATTTATGTCTGATTTTTAGTATGCTCATGGTATCACACTAAAGGAACTTTTATTGTATTTCTGTGAAAAACTTCTTCCACAGTCAATTCGTAGGACTAAAAAGCTTTTCCATATATAGGTATATATGCATGCATGTATGTTTGTGAAAATGTGAAATGCTAGCAGTTAAGAAACAGAGATAATATTTAATCTTTTTTGGATGGTATCATGACGTTTCAAATGGATCTATAACCTGGCCCAACTCAAAGTTATATCTCTTTTCACCTTTTCACACAAACAAATACAAAGTTAATACCTCAGTGGTGTTGTCAGTATGGTTAAAAGGTGGTTGTAATGAAATTTTGAATCGGCATTCTCTGCTTAATACACAACTACTTAAAATACAGAACATAATTTAAAAAAAAACTGTATTGTAGAGATTTCTAATCTTAGAGTTGAAAGGTAATTTATCCCTACAATAGGCAGTGTCTTTTTTTTTTCTTCATTGCTACTTGCAGAGCTCAAAGATGGTGTCTTGAATTGATCTTCAATCCCTAGCCATCTCGCTTTTCATTTTCTGCTCATATTACGATTTTTATGCTACATGATTTATTGGCTTGGGCAACTTATGTTTTTATTTTAAAAGACTAGAAAAAGAATAATCAAATCCAAAAATGTTTTCTCTCTTGGAATGTCTTCTCAATATATATATTTTTTTTCCAAAACCTTCTTTTGGAAAGAAGATTCATAACATAGAAAAGTATTTGAATGTACTCATGTACTTCTTCTGCCATTTATATAAGTCCCTTAAGACCATTTTTAAGATCTTAGGTATTGTGAAGTGCAGTGAAAGACAAATAGCAGAGGACATCTTTATCTGTAGGCGCATCCTTGTCCTAAAGTTCCTAGACTTTGGAAAGTCGAGATTGAAGCTGATTAGGAAGTGCATCTGTCATTAAGTCTTGAATTTTCATTCATATTATCATTTTACAAGTGGGACAGATAGCTCCCTGACAATTATGCAGGCAAAAATCTATGAGTGAGTTACTTATCAGAAGACACTCGACATTTGTTTTATGAGGTAAACATTGCTATCAAACTAACATTTAAAAGGAATGAGCTCGTAAGTGCCTCTTTTTTTTCCAGCAATGATATAAACAATATCTAATTTCTTTCAACCCAAGGGTCTGATTTATCAGCATTGTCTTCATTAGCTATGCTTTTAATAGTTTATTTGGCACAGCTTTTCAATAGCATTTAGAACTTTAACAAAGAAACTGCGTCCAAAATTAATTTGCTGACTTTCCTGCAGTGATAAAGTTAAGCAAAACTTTCAGATATTTTTCTGCAAAAACTGATAATTACACTGCCAAGAACATAAAATTAATTTACTAAAAGGTGTCATTAACACAAAAGTTGTGTTTCCATTAGGGATTACGGATTCTGTTGTTCACATTCTTTGGTTTTATCATTGTCCACATATACAATGCTTCATTTCAAAGCAATTCTGGGGGAAAAAGTGTTTTGTTTTATTGTATTTGCAATGCAATAATATGCCTTCAATTAAAAAATCACATATTCTATTCATACTCCCATCATGTCAAAGGAAAAAAAAAAACAGAAGTGTTTGCCCTATTAATTTTTATTTGTTCTTTACATATAACAAGAAAGATACTTGAAACCTATAAATCTTTTCTAGAATAACTTTCTTTAAACTGTTATATTTACTTGGAGTTTTGCTTCTGAAGCTAATATGCAAGAATGAAGAATGGTTTAAAACACATTTTCAAGACAATAAGACTTGAGAACCAAATGATATAAAAGAATTACATATTAACATTTCTTTATCAGAATATAAATTATTTTATTTATAATAATGTATCTTGGACAAATACATTTGTAATTAAAATTTCTGAAGTAAATGTCAGATGATGGAGTGATTAGAATCTGTGCAATAAATTAATGGATATGATTGTCCATTGACATTTTCAAAATACACTGCATAAATATTTTAAAATGTTTTTGCTAAGGAGTTACAGTACAAATATATAATTTTCTCTTTTCAGATAAAAACTGACCCCTAAAAGATGTTCATATAGAATGTTAAATATTGAATGCTTATTACAAATTTATCATCATTGATGTTTATTTATTATGTCATGAAAGATTCTCATCTGGAAAGCATTCTCTGTTCTTCCACATGCAACATATGACAGGGCAGGTGTAAGGCATGGGTTCCACCTAACCCTCATTCTTACTCTCGAGTGGTTGTTAGCATCTCCTTCCCATGCCTTAAATAAAAAGTGACTATTAAATCTACTGACATTAAATTATGCATTTAAACGACTTCCCACTCATATTTAATACCTGTTTCACTGAATCTATCTCAATCGCTACTTTAGTCTCCATTCTTGTGAAGTTTACAGTCTATATAATCCATCTACTTCCTCTCATCTTTAACAATAATTTCATGTCAATAATCTGCTTTTCATTTTTGACTATAGTAATTACTACCACAACAATATTTTCAAATACATGCATTATGTACATGTACCATCTCCGTACAAGGGATGCAAATATTATATACTACAAACAAGTATTAATAAAAATTTAAAAATCAGCTAGAAAAGTTGAGATGTTAGTTTCAAGATAGTTTCTTAGAAACAGTTACAAAATGCTAACTTAGTGCATGCAAAATATTTGATACTATCAAAATTTAAGAAACATTAGATCTCTAATAAAAGCATTTTAATAAAAATTATATTTCCATTATTAACAGTGCCATGGCTACACTTTAATTTTATTGCCGTATTATTTGATATTTACCCTTCTTTCAAGCTTACTTGAAGACCACTAATCTATTATTTTTACTCCAGTCCCCCCTCCGATTTTCTACACCATTCTGTATCTTCCTCACTTATCCTCAACTCTTTTCCTTACATAATTAAGAACCTGCTATTTATTCTACCCATTCCTCACTCTTTCCCCGACCAAGTCTTGCAGTGCCTGGCTTCTACATCTTCCCACAGGTATAGCCACACAATCGCATATAGCTGGAGATGAAACAGGAAGCCCGGTGATCGGTATCAATTTTTTCAAACTCACATTACTGTAAGAAAACCAACCAAAGCTGCCAGTTTACTCACTTTCATATTCTCCCCCATATTCTTACTCTACTCAAAGGTACAGTATCTTATTCTATTCTACATCATTGTATATATTTGATTCTTATTCCCTTGAAAAATAAATGGAAGGCTATTTTCCTCTTACATTAGGTAAGTTTTACAACTGACCAGTATTCGTATATTTCTTTCTTGGTTCCTGTTTTCTTGTCCTATTACACTGAATAGATATGTAGGTATGATGATGAGTAGATAACCAATTGTAAAGGCGTACATTCAGTGTGACTTCTTTGAGAATTTTGTTTCCTATAGTCTGAAAATACTACTTATTCAAATAGGGAAATTATTGGAAGGTGATTTATGAGCAAACACTGGCTGGTTTAATTTTCTTTTTTTTTTAACCCCAGCAGGTCATCGTTAGAACCAATCATAATAACTGATTCAGAATGCACTCACTTCCTTGGTTCACATGACTGACTGTTTTCTTCCAGTAAGTTAATCATTATATCTGCTCAGTTTCAATGAGAAAGTAAGAACTACTCTAGTATTTATGAAAATTGTAAGGGTTGTATGTAGAAACCAAGCGTGACCCAGCTGTTTGCAGTTGGAATATGGAAAATGTAGGTTCATCTAACACATCTCTTCCCCTCTCACCAACTGTCTTTGAGATACTTTTCAGTTTTGTTCTTTTCAAGTCTTTCACCTTCATGAGCAGCTGTGAGCTGTTACCTGTCAATCAATATAGAATCTTAACATTTTCCCTTTCAGAAAAAAATAACTACCAAGTGCACTACTCAAAATGCTGTCCACTTCTGCTTTACTTTCTTCTTTATGGCTATTCCTGAGTAGAATTCTGTGCTATAAACTAGAAATATCCAAATTTTTATTAATATACATATATATTTGCTTATTTAATTTACAAAAAATTATATATATATGTGCCCATCATATCTATCATGTATAAAATGTGATGTATTGATATGTATATAAATTGTGCAGTAATTGAATTAAGCTAATCAACATATTATTCCCCCAAATATTTATTTTAATTTGAGACAAAAACATTTAAACCAGGTGTGGTGGTGCATGCCTGTAATCCCAGCCCTCGAGAGGCTGAGGCAGGAGGATCACTGTGAGTTCAAGGCTGGCCTGCACTACATAGTGAGTTCAGGGTTAGCTTGAACTAGAGAGTGAGACCCTGTCTCAAAAAACAAACAAACAAACAAAAAATCATTTAAAGTCTAATCTTTTGGCAATTTTCAAGTATATAGCATATTATTAACTATATCTCCATGTGGTATAAAGGATTTCCAGAGTGTATTCTTCCTATCTAACTGATATTTGTTACCTTTGACAAAAATCTCACCATTTCCTCTCCTCTCTTTGTCACAGTAAGTACATTTGCTACTTCCATATTTCCTTCTTCTTTAGATTACACAAACACGTGAGATCATGTTATATTTCTTTTTATAATAGCTGAATTATTTTACTTTGTAAAATGTCCTCTGGCTTCACTTATATTGTTTTAATACTCCACCTTTTCTTGTGTACTTGTCATTGGACATTTGGCTTATTTTCCTCTTTTGACTACTGTGAATTACTTCACAATGCACACAGGAGTGCAAACCTCTCTTTTACATACTGGTTTAATATTCTTTGGATGTGTACTCAGTAATGAGATTGTTGGATTATATGACAACTACATTTTCATTACCTTTCCGGTTTCTATGAATGAGAGAACCACTAACCAAGCAACTACTTATCCTTTCCTGCTTTGACTTACTCCATTGCTTTTAACATTCCTTAACATATCACATACTCTAGATAATTACTTATTTCATATTTATCTCCAAATAAAATCCACCAGAAGGAATATTTTGTCTTTATAATCCAATAGTCTTTTTTCACCAATTTAAAAAAGGCTTGAGATAAGAATCACTCATTAAGAATATGTTAGATGTTCAATGAAACTAACAATGATAGCCAGAAGTTCTGTACAGACTGATTTACAAGAGGAAATTGGTTTGGATGGAATAACTTGAAGATTCAAATAACATCATTCACAGGGAACAAAAATGTAAGAAGGAAATGATAGAGACTTACAAGTAACCATAGTCTTCCGATCCCTCCCTAGCGATGGCAAAAATAAGAGTATTTTTTTCCTTCAGAAGTAACAGGTAACTTGTAAGCAACTATTTCCTGTGCAAAGAAGTACTATAGACTAACGATTGTCCATGCTTTGAGGGCAATTCATTTAAATATTTCAAGAAAAAGAGCCATCTATATATATATATATATGTTAACTAGGTTAACAAAATTATTCAATTTCTTTAAACATTTCAGGAATTCACAGTGCTATAACTGTAGCAGACTTTTGTATAATGTTCTGCTGAAAAATTTACAAACTGATGCTAAATTCCCTAATGTTATCCTAATCTTTCTCCTTTCTGAGTCATAAGTGCAGATGTTTCTTCACCGTACATACCAGATTTTTCCAAATAATTTATCTCTTTAATTAGCCAGTGTTGGTATGTATTGCAAACAAAGGGATACACAGTATCTTATTCACAAGAGATAATGTACAAAGCATTTAAATGACTCACATTTTTTGGTTTTCCTTTAACTCTTTCACTACGATGTAGACAAATCTTTAGGTTTCTTAGGTTTCGGTATCTGTCACAATAAAACCCGTGTTGATATTATCAGTTAAATTTCTTTTTGGTTTCCCATATTCCTATCAGGGTGCATTCCCAGGGCCTTCCTTGGGGTTTCATATTAAACGATTCTAGTTGCTCACTGGCTTCACGACAGAGCTGGGGGCAATAAAACACATGAGAGTGTCTTTACTACTTTAGTTCCATGACCATAGATTTGTATCAGAGCTCATTTGAATATTATCCGTCATTGCTAGTTCAGGTTGGATTTTTAATTCTCTTTAACTTCCATGAAACTCATACTTCTCTTTTCATACCTACTTGGCTCACTTCATACTACACATACAGAAAATGTTTCATGGGAACTTTTTTCTTTAGTGTACCTAATTACTAGTGCCTTTGTACATCTCATCTTTTCTGTGTTATTAGACAGAAACATCCAGCTATAGAAGACAAAGATAGCACAGTCACTCTAGTTGTCAACGCTCCCATTCCTGGGACAAAACACTGAACATCCATATTAAAGTGGGGGAGGCTACATTTGGGTGCGTTTTTAGATGTTTTAGTCCATGGTTGGCTGACCCCAAGGCGGAAACATCATGGTGGAAGGGTGTAGTAGAAAAGAAGCTGTTTACTTCATAACAAGTGAGCTCCAGTGAGAGCTATATCTTCCCACCTGGGCCCACTTTCTAGCAGCACATCCAGCTACAAACACCAGTGGCTTCATCCACTGAGGAGAATGGTATCCCTATGATACAGTTTCCTTTCTAGGCATCTTCATCTTGTCCAAGCTCACAATTAAAGTGAACAGGCTAGATCCAAGACTCTTGCCCCCAAACTCTGATAAACAGAATTTCAGCAATATTACACATGAAATCTCCATTTAGACTTAAATCTGGATGTAATTATCTTTTCTGTCTATACCTTCTGTTACACATTTACAAAAGTGTGCTGCATTTTTAAATCTCAAATGTGTTTGCTGTGTAGTACAGTTGTGCAATAATAAAATGTACCACCTAAGATTGATTTTCTTTATAAATATGTTAACTATTCTTTTCATTTGCCTCTTTTTTACAGTGAGCAAATAAAATAAGCTGTTCTGATTTAATATCTAAAAGTAGATGAGCTGTGTGTAATACCAGCACGTTGAGAGCATGCAATGAGATTGCAAATTCAAGTCATTCCTGGGCAACTTAGGAAGACCTTGTATCAAATGCTGGGGATTTAGTTCAGTGGGAACGCTCTGGGTTCATTCCTCAGTACTGCAAAAAAAGATAAAGGAAAAATGATTAAATCAAGCAGTCACATTTACATACATAAAATGTTAATACAGAGTTAATAGTGCTTATCTTCATGATGTAGAACTTTTGATTATTTGATGTTATAATTTTCAACTGGAATATTCTTCTTTCAGTCATTTAAACAAGTACAAGCACAACAGTGATAGTGTATCAAGTAGCTTTTGTAGTGAAGATTAAATAGTGGCTTCCGTATTCTTTTCTCATGATCTTCTTTACCTTCATATTTCTTATGATTATCCCCACCAGCGACCACATTCTTCCATCACTGTCATTGACTGACCTTATGTTGTGCTGCTTATGGATTAATTTACCAAGCCATCTGTTTGATTTCCATAGTCTAAGTGTTTCGACATCATATGCACTGGCATTTAACTGCATTCATTCAGTCAGGAGCATTAGTTTAATCTTCAAAGATGCAGCAATTTGTCTGGAAATTCCAGCTGGCATAATGCAAACATCAGCGCCAGGCAGATGATTTTTGGTCTTCATAGATGAGTCCAATCCTCTTTTTATTATACTTATTTATGCTTTTCCTGTATATTTTATTGCTTTATTATCATTGTGCTTTGTTCTCACTTTTTTGATAATGCCATAAATGGCAAAACCTTTTATCTTGTGAAATTATCAGGTATCCCATCTGGATAGAAGCTCATTATTTTGATGGACTAAAAAAGTTACAGGGTAAAATATCTCTAACTTGAGCTCTCTTTTCCGATAGCTTTGAATTTTGGGACTTTCATGAAACACTCAATAGTTCAATTGATTAGGAAAACTAAGCACTACCATTAAGCACAGTTCTCAACTACTACCATTTCTTTCTCCTTTTCCAAGTTATTTTCAATCTAAAGGCTTTTTTTTAATTTTTTTATTATTTTTAAAAGGCTTTTATTCCAGGAGGATTAGGCAAGAAACAAGTAAAAACTATTGCAAGGCAACTTACTTTATCAGGTTTCAGAGACTTGGAAATTCACTTGGAGCTAAATGTTTGTTTTTATTTGTTTGTTTGTTTTGAAAATGGAGTCACACAGTTTGTGCATTGCTGGTTGTTGGGCAGCATTTCTGGTCTGTACCTACTGGATGTCTTTAGAACCAATGCCCTGGTGCACAAACAAAAGGTCTGAGATATTGCTAAGTAACTCCTAGCACAGAAGATAAAAACGTCCATAATTTAGCACATCTCTATTGGGTTGAGATCTGGTTTATTTGTTCATTTTGGTGGAGTGCTGGGGATTGAACTCAGGGTTTCTTGCTTACTAGGCAAGCACTCTACTGCTTGAGCTATATCCCCAATCCCAAGGGATCTGGTTTAAATGATTGTCAAGGGTAAGAGCAAAAGGAAGAAAAAGATTAGCAAACACTGAACAAAAACGGGAGTTTTGATGAGTATAGGTGAGTATAAACTGTAAATACAGTGATTATTGTTGTGACAAATTAGTTACAGTTACACCAGACATGGGTTTATGTTTGGATATACTTCCAGATTGTTTTTAAGAACCTGCTGTTAAGGGTGAATGAAAAATAGGGAGACAGTTTAAATTAAAAGAAAAAAATATTACAGTTAAAGACACATTGATGATGATCTCCCTGAAAATACTTCTTCTCACTTTAAATTAACTTACTTTGTCATTCTTGCCATTTTCTGAAGCAATTCTGGAACACCTCTTGTGGAGTGTCTTTACAAGGTGTGAGTATGTAGTGAGTGCTATTGCCAAGTGCCATCCAGTGGAAAGGCAGGCTTCTACAAATATTAGAGTGTGTCTCCATCCACTTTATTCACTGGATCTGGTCCTATGCAACTCTGGCTCTTCCCCAAAGTTGAAATAACCGTGACAAATAAACATTTTAAATTAATTCAATAGGGCTGGGGATTTAGCTCAGTGATTAGAGTGCTTGCCTGGCAAGCACAAGGGCCTGAGTTCGATCCCCAGCACCAGAAAAAGAAAAAAAAAGATCATCTTACTAAATTAATTCAATATACTGAGGCAATCAGGACAATGCAACTAAATGCAGTCCACAAAAGAGGGCTACTAGAACTGTTTCAGAAAGTGGCAAGAATGATCAAATAAATGTATCGGAATGAGACACAATATTTTAGAGAATTAATGATAATGTATCTTTTTTTTTTTTTTTTTTTTTTGGTGGTGCTGGGGATCGAACTCAGGCCCTTGTGCTTACAAGGCAAGCACTCTAATCACTGAGCTAAATTCCCAGCCCCAATAATGTATCTTTTACTCTAATCATATTTTCAAATTTTAATTCCAGACTATATTTTTTATCATACCTCATACTTTTACTTCTTTACTTTCTGTCGTTTTTAATTCCACGTTTAAGACCTATATTAATCTTTCATCCATGTTCAGTTCAGTACTTTTTACCTTACTCTTGTGCCTCATGTTTCACTATATTTTCTGGTGCTGATAATTGTAATTTCTTTTTTATGTAGTCTGCATGCCTTTAGAATCTGCTTCCTGCTTGACTCCATCTATACCTGGGGGCACTGCCATTTTATTTCCCAAATGATTGAGTTACTGGAACTTTCCATGAAAATTTCCCTGAATGCATATGGAAATCCCAATCATACTTTCCAAACAGTTGATATGTGTGTGTGTGTGTGTATGTGTATAGTTTTATGTAAAAACTGATTTCAAGTGCCAGTGCACTTCATTGCAAGCAAATGATGTATCCAAAGAACTCTTACCTAATAAATTTGAATTGCTAGGTACATATTTCTTATGACCCCAAAGATGAGTAAGTCCCCTCATAGAATCCTCCCATTTTTCTGGGTAGTTCTGTTGCCAGATTCCAGCTTCAACCTTCCTATTGGATTTCCATTTAATTAATGAATTTATTTATAGGTGCCTCTAGGCAGTATAGGTGTCATAAAATATACAAAAATAAATTGCTGCTGGGAAATATTAGTTCAGTTTAATTATGGAATCAATAATTTCTAAGTGCAATTATCCCTGTGTCTTCTCGTTTATTTATTTATGTAAGCATTTCCGGATTTGCTCACTCATTTTCAACTTATTTATTTAGATCCTACTCTATTTCAGATACATTTCTGAATACTCCTCAATGGTGAACAGAACAGACATATACCTTCCTGTGATAAAACTATAGTGGAATATACCAGTAAATATGCATTATCGCACAGATGAAATGTAATCTGGTGGTAGGAATATGAAGTGCCAGACATGCACGGATGAAGGGAGGAATGAACAAAACTTGAGAAGGGAACAATATTCGTTTCTTTTCCCCATTTTTAATTATGTTTTACTTATTTCAAAGCAGAACTGGTGGCTAAACTCAGACAGAAGTATAAATGGGGTGTAATCAAATAGAGAAAGCAAAGAACAATATTATAATCCCAAAGGATAACATGACCAAGGCCTTAAAACTTGCTTAGGGCATAGTACATTTTTATGAATGAAAGAAATTCAATAGTTAGATTTTAAAGTGTACATAAGGAAGCAAAAGGAGGGCATGGTAATGGTTGGAGAGTTGAAGTACAGTGACTCATATTTTTATGAAAGAATTTCTATTCCCATCATTAGAAGAATAGTACGCTTTTCAACTGGAATGAAAGAACGATATCATAGAAATGTATATAACTCTAACCAGTACTGAAGGTTGATTGTAGAGGTAGGAAATGCACCGAAAACTACTGTTTTAGCATTCCTCACTCTAGAGCAATTCTAGTAATTTTTAATGGCGTTCTCACCTTTGCAATTTGTTTTAACATGCAGATAAAGGAAAACAGTGATGATTTCCTTTATGTGGGGGTGAGTCTTCTTTCTCACACCTGTTATTTCCTCTCCTGTATAGGGGACTCCCCCACAGATGGTTCCTATCCTCTTTCATGTCTCAAACTTGTGCTGTGAAAGTGCAGGACCGGATGTGTAAGCCGGGAGGACTCTATACTGAGAGCACATTTTCCTCAGATAGAAGCCTAATTTTCAAATACTAGTTTCAATAGAAATAAAGGCAGAATTTTCATCTTCTTTTTGTGTTATTTCTTAGGTTTTTCACTTCACTTATATTTTTCTTGTCCCAAAATTCGAGTAGGGAAGAAGGTTGTTTTTATGTCTTCTTAAACATCCTAAAGTAATGATTTCCAATGAATCTAAGGAGAAGCTTGGTGAACTTTAAGTCATCAAATAATTGCTTTTAATGTTGTACACACACAATATATAAAGTGGCCCTCGAATCACACAACTGAAAAGCTTCTCTTAGATCAGTTACTCTCTGATGACTAATTAACACAAAATTCCCAACACTCATTTTTAAAGAAAATTTTTCTTTGTCAATGAAAATTAAATTTATAATTTTAGAAAATAAAAACGTTCATGCATCATTGAAATATGCAGTTTTGGGGATTGTAATTTTCTAAATCATTCAAGTGAACTTTTAGTTGAGTTTGTTAACGTTTAGTATGAAGAGACCGACTTTTTAGAAGCCTGAACAAAGTCACTTTTACTATCCAAAGTGAAATGGCACAACCCTCACATAAATGCATTTAATTCTGAAAATGTAATTATGAGAACTTAATGAGAAGAAAGTCAAATTAATTGCTTCACCGTATCTTTTTTTCTCTGCTGATGTCCTTGAGAAGCCTTATTTTGATATTGATGACATTCATGAGGAGAGTAATTGGGACAGTTTTAAGCTGTTATCTTTTTTAACACAAGAGCATTGCCCTTTAAATTCAGTATTTAAATTTGGAATAAAGGATTAAAATTTTAAACTTCTATATGAATGTTCACTGCAGCTTCATCCATACGCGTATCCCACATTACCGGTTTGTAGACTTGGCTTATTACATGCTGTTTCTGCTGTAGAAAGAACACAATGAGCAACATTTGTTACACTTTGGGTGTTTACTTTTATTGATACTACTATAGTTTTACTAACCAGAGACTTTTACCTGTGAATTAGGGTCTCATTATCTACCTCTCAACATTTTTCGGTGTGACAATTTAATAAGCATAACATGTGCCAAAGTTACAGAGGAAACTTTCAGGTATCATAATTATCTTCAAGATTCATAACAATGAATTTATTGTTGCCCTATATTTTTACTGCTGTATTGTTTCCTTCTTATTTCAATATAAATTCCCTAGGTTGGATTCTTATTGATCTTCTGTTACATTCGATTTTTTATAATTTTCCAACCCAGTAGAACTTCTCTGTCTGACCATTTCATTCTAAGATACAAGAAATAGAACATATCTAGAATGTTTGCATCTCTTCTTACCTTTCCAAAGAATTTCTTTATCGGAAGCTTGTCTACAAGTACCAGGCTTGCTTCCTGCCATCTATCAATTGCCAACATAAATGTCTTCTCCTTTACGAATTTGTTGTAGACACCCAGCCCTGTGTTTATAGCTTCTCCACTACAATGTTGAATTCGTTTCTTAATAGCAATTTCATGTTGCGGCCCAAGTACATTTTTACTAGATGGTTAAATTTGTGAGATGAGGATTTCCTGAGCTAAATCTGAATTTAAAAGGCTTGTTACATAATGTATCACTACTGTTTGTAGAAAAAGAATTAAAATCATATTTAGCTTTATGTAACTTTCAAGCAGAGATTTGGTATCACCTATTTCGGGCCTCAGGATGAATGTGGGATCATTTCCAGTGATATTTATACTAGAAAGTATATTTCGACATTAGGTCTGAAATTAACTATCTCCTCTTAATTAAACATAAAACACTGACTGAAGGAGTAAGAAGGTTATCTAGGATGGTATTGAAGACCCATCAGTAGGCTTAATCTATTTGTCAATACAAAAAAAAAATGGTCAAATGTCATGGTATTATGATTTGTGTCTAGATGTCCCCCCAAAGCCTCATGTGGTAAGAAGTAGCTGGATCTAGAATGTGTGATTACTAAAATAGTCTGCTAATTGGTTTGGCATGGTTCTGCTGGGATCAAGGATGTGACACTAGGATTAAAATTATTAAGATTAAGGATGGGAGTACTGCCCACCCTAAAACCAGGTAGCCTGGATAAAACATGAGATACAGGAAGAAGCTGGTTAGCCCCTCCCTTGCTTGCATCCCTTGCTTACCTGGCTGACTTCTGCCTGTCGGCCATGCCACCCTGCCTCAGACTCAGCTGACTGTGGACTGAAACCTCTACAAACTGTGAGCTAAATAAACCTTTCTTCCCCTAACTTTGGGTGTTGGGTATTTTGTCTCAGCAACAGGAGAAAAGCAACTAACACATCAAATTAATGTGAAAGACTGAATAATGAAAATATTGATATAAAATTTTAAACTAATTTTCCATAAAATTACCTTCAATATCCTTGAACAGTATCCTATCCTGTGAGAGTCCGCTTAGTTCTCTTAGCTGGGCGCATCATTCATCCAACACCAGGCCTTGCGTGAGGCTGGATCTCCGGATGCCTTGGGCCATCTACTTCTCCTTCTTCTCTTGCCTGTAGTTACCAAGAATAACTGTAGTACGTGCGGGAATGCAGCGTCCTCAGAAAAGAAAGAGCTGACCTATATTTCCATGCTCTGTTCCACTTCCTTCATAAAATAGTTATGTTTTAATGGGTCAGCCAAATGACTCACATTACCCAACATGTAAAGCTGAAGGTGGATCATTATGCAGAGTCCCTCAGTCGTGCTGCAAGGGCAGCAGGTTGCAAAAGGGAAGACATCCCCCTGTGCAGTCTTCCTGAGCCTTGTGGGAATGGCGTGCAATGATTCCTCAACATCTGATGTCCCTTGGTGCCTCTGTGTAGGTAATAAAATTCCATCATGTAACTGTTCGTGTGTGTGCGCATGTTCTGAATGGGGGCACTCAGACAAGTTGGTTAGTTGTGCACATGCGCCTTCTTCATACGTATAATTCAGGAAATGTGGGAGGTGAGGCTATACCTGCCCTCTCATTTCTCCATAGTAGAGCTAGCGATTGATATGATGACTGCTGATTTCAAGAGCTATTGTTAGCTCAATTATAATACAGGCTTTTTTTTTTTGGTAGTAGCTCAAAGTCTGGATCATTCTGTACTAAGTAGTAAAATATATGCTGTAATAAATTGTGTGATGACAGTGTTCTGATAAAGAATATATTTTAGATGTCCAGTTAAATACAGCTTTTGGTTAGATTATCTATTTTCATCCCTTTTTCTTTACATATCAATAAACATATAAATTACATTTTGAAATGTTCTGCATTGAGAATATTGTGGTAAGACCACTGAAACTTGACTCTTTTAGTGAATGAAGGGGACAAATATCAGAAAATTGCCAACTGTAAGAATAGAATTAAATAGCACACTTGCAGGTAATGTTTGAATTTAAATAAATAAGCAAGTTTACCTGAAGCGTAGTATACACAGAGCATCTATATTAGATGGGCTTCTGAGGGAAAGATTTTCCACGGACTGATACTGGATCTAGGATGAAGTGACACAAGACAAAATTCTTGGGTTGAGGAGAAATTGAAGCATCTTCCAAAGAGAGACAAGGGCAACAGCAAAAGCACAGTAACTAATACTGCCTTGAAATGTTCAACAATTAGGGGTGAGCCAATGATGCTGGCTCATGCTGAGATGACAAATAAGGTGGGCTGACACGGCTAGAGTCAGACAGTGGCACGATACTGATAAAATTCTGGAGTCCTAGGGCCAAATGAAGAGTCATCCGATGTTATCAGATGAAGGTGTGGTGTGATCTAATTGTGTTTTCTTGTAATTTTCTGAGAAGTGTGGTATGAATGAATTTGGCTTTGTAAAAGAAGGATATAATATTTACCAGACAACTAAGTAATCCATGGGGATGTCTTTTAAACTAATGTGCGGCAGTAGAAATGCAAAAAAAAAAAAATGCTTCTGAGTTAGTTATAAAAGACATTACTGATGAAATAGATGTTTTCGTTGAAAATAAGTTATGTCTACAATGATTTCTAGGCTTTTGGATGGAACAATTGGATGAACGGTATGGATGTTTATTTCAATCTTTTATAGATTATCACCAGTATTACTTCCAACATGCATTAGTGAGTATATGAAAATATGCATATATGGAAATATGCTATTATTTAAACTGCTGTCATTTGTAGGATTTCTCCCACTTCTAAATATTACAGGGAAATATGAGCGAGAACAGCTTGGCTAGGAGACTTTCTGATATATAAAGAGGAGACTCAACCTGTTTATTTTCAATAAAAGCTGTCTTATAGACTTTTTCCTGTTTATTACATTTTGAAGTCACTTGAGGTATCATTTGTAGATTAAAAGTTATAAGATGTACTTTTCTGATAAATAATTTAAAATTTTAGCCTAGGGAGGCATGGGTATATGAATACAATGTAATGAGAATAAAATGTTATGACTTCATAGGAATTCTAGAATTGATAAGTGCCCATATGATGGAAACTTTATCTGGTAATACTGATGAAGTGCAAATGAATTCAAGTAAAGGAGGAAAAACCTAGTAATAAAACCAAGTCCGTGGGCAATGTTTACAGGCCTGGCTAAACAATAAGAGCCAGGTAGTGTGGACTAAAACCAATTGCACATTATCATATGGTTATTATTTATCTGCTGCGCATAACATTTAATAATCCCATCCGAATTGGATCGCCCATTTACAAACAAGAAATACATTTTATGTGCTGAAAACACATTTTTCTGCAATATATGTTAAAATACATGTTCAAATCATAATTTAGTTGACATGAATGTCCTAAGCACTTATTTAAATTTCTTATCTAATTATTATTCCAGAGCATCAGTGCTCCAAACAGCCTTGATGAAAAAATTCAGATGTGTGAACTCAAAAAATTTGTAATTTATATAATTTTTGAATCATCATACTGTGTAACATTAAAGACCTCTGAGGTTTGCTTTTTTAATTACCTTTGAAAAGAGTTTCTAATTTATGTCTTTTTTAACCCATATGTTGAATGTGGATAATGCCAAACTATATTTATATTAGTTTTGCTTGGCATTAAATGCCATGTAATTAGTGCTATTTTTAATTTAAATTTATATATACAGCAATGCACTGAAAAATATTACTGAACAACATGTAAGTGTGGGGAGAAATTACATACAATGAATACAATTATATCCATTTTTATTATCTAAATATGGGCACTCTTAAATGTATAATTTTGAAATTCTATGATTTTTCAATTGTATGAGTTTTGCAATGTGATTCATAATTCCATGAACATAATCATAAGCACAGATTTTTCAAATATTTATTTCACACTTGACTTTATGCCATAGACCGATTTTATGTTATAGTCTAAAAATACTATTCTCAATGATTGTTCTTTAACTTTTAAAAATGATTTTAAATGTAAATGCAAAACTTAGAATAACTTTGTATTGTTCATAATAAACATGTCTTACTGACAGTAAATTCTTAACTTTAAATTTAATTCTTCAATTTAAAGCATTATAAAATAATTATTTTATTATCTAAGACTGAGTAAAAACCATGTCCTAATCAAATATTGTATTAAAGACAAGCCTTGCAAAGCATTTTTCTGCTGGTCTTGTCACTGAAATAATTATTATATCAGTTAAGCTTGTAAGTAGAGATCAGAAGTTCAGGTCCCAAGATATTGTACAAGATTGCAGTGAAATTGAGGAGAAAGGCCACTCTCTTGAGATTGCTGACGTATAAATCCATTTCATCACCTGCCATTGTGCTGAAATCATAGTTCTTTAAGTGAAGCTACTTAAATCTCAATCCTAGTTCTGCTACTTCTAGGTCACATCACTAAGAAGAATCACTTACTGTTTTGTAAAACCTAACTTTTCTGAGCAATCAGCTAAGATTATACAGAATAATTCTGTCAAATACATGGTGTCATAAAAAATGATAAAAATTTGATTTAAATAGTTAATCTTTAGCAAGCTCTTCTGTCTGCCAGGAGAATTATTTTTGAATAATTATTTTATTATTACTAGATTAACATTTTATATGTAGAGAGTGAAGCCAAAAATTAGGTCAGCATCTCTGGGCAAGATCAGTATTTAATCTATTTTTTTCTAAGATAAACATTTTTGTTTGAATATATACAATGATTAGTATGTTTCACATGATTAAATAGATGTGTTTGAACAATTTAAAATGTATTTTAATGACAAAGCTATGAATGTATGTTTTATATAGCACAAAAATAAGTCATTCAAATATAAATTAACATAATATGCATTCTATTATTGTCAGTATTTTATTTTACTTCCCTTACATATATTTTCTATGCATATGCATAATTCTTTTGATTTTATTAAATTGATAATCATACTTATATCATTTAAGATTTGGCAGATTTTATTCACAATTTTTCAGAAATACTTGCTTATATTTTCATCATGGGCCTTAAATTAATGTGACCGCCAACATAGGGACACTTTTTAAAAATCCTTTATTATTACCAAATATAAGAGTGGGGGTTGGATTCTCCAAATGTGATAGTTTAAAATAACACCAAATTAATTAAATAAAGAAGAATATCAACAGGTAGGATAATTCAATAGGGGCTGGATTCTTTTTTTTTTTTTTTTCGCTTTTGTTCAAAAATATTTTATTTTTATTTTAAACCAAGAACATGTATTGGTACATTTTACATATAATGGTCACATTCATCACATTTATTTTGTACCTGTACATGATGCATCTTAGTTCTCCTCCCTCTTTCCCACCCCTCCCCCTCTGTTCCCTCCCTAGAGAGTAGATTGTATGGGGTAGAGCCATGACCGAAGTAGAAAAAGCTGTACGTTGAAGCTTTGTGGAGAGGATAAATTGAGAAAAGGGCCCATGGTGCTCCAATGCCATAGTTGTATGGGACTTAGAACCATCAGCTACTAAAGAGTGACGCTGAGGCAAAAGTAAAAAAAAAAAAGTGGTTAACGATGAGTTTAGATAGAAAAAGTATGTAAACCTCTTAGGTCTTTGTACACCTAGTAGCTGTGTGGTTACCCTTCGTGCAAACACTGAGGAGGATCATCTTTAGAAATCCCTCCTAGACCAGG
>PVJO010024588.1:0-24134 GCA_004026905.1 Hystrix cristata | reverse complement strand
CCCACCACCCAATCACCCCATGTAGAAAGGACCAATCCTAAACGCGCACTTTCAAGTCTCCAACGTCACGAAAGGGAGGCAGCTAAGGGATAAAAGGCCACTCTCACTGGAGTGGGGGGGGAGCTGTAACACCTTAATAAAGCTTCCTCCCACCTCGAGCATCCTCAGCCTTTTCCTCCGCATAAACCTAACAATGAGAAATCGAGGCAGAGATAACTGATAAGTCCAGGAGCCAACCAGATTCCAAAGGGCTGACCCAAGGACAAAAGCTCAATAAAAAGGGGCTACAATGAAAGGCCCACGAGTATTTCACTTTCGAATGCTCCCTATTCATCGAGTAGCATCTATCATCTCCTTTTACCCCCTTTCACCACTTTTAAATAAACTGTCCTCTAAATAAATTGTCTTCTCTTAATTTAAACTAGGTTTCTTTAATTCTTTACTGTAGCTGGGTTTACGATCGCCGGGAATTATATTTTCTAGCAGGACAGCAGGTCACAGTCCACCTCTGGACGTAACATCAGCAATCCTAAGCTTGGCGCCAGTACGGAACTAAAAAAAGGCCAAGTTTAGTACAACAAAAGTTGGTTTAGTTGAGGAGAAAAGATGGAAAAAAAAGAGGAAAGACAGCTATCATGAGGTGGTATGGGGCTTCAGAGTGGAAAGCCCAGGGGCTCTTAGCCCTGGCTCCTTTTTTCTGGGATTAGTGTCTTTCCCATCCTCCAGGTGGGCATTTGCGATATCCGATCTGTTCTCTTAACGTCTTTGATCCTAAACAGGTCTGCCTACATTCTTTCTGGCCATTTGGTTTCTTCCTGTCCCTTTGTAATGAATAAGTGAAGGGGGAGGGCCTATTAGGAAGGCAGCTTACTTAATGATTAAGTAAAGGGGACATGTGTGCATGTGTGTATCTGATGTAATACTATACTGATGTTAAAGTGAGAACATACATATGTGTATATGCATAGGTATATGTGTGTATGCACGCATGCATGTGTGCATGCATGTCTTATATATTAAATAAGAGTCTTTAGGTGGCTGTCTCTTATGGCTCTTGCATTCTGTCAGATGGGTGAGGGAAGCTGGCTTTTCTGGTCTCAACTCTAGCTTTTTTCCCACTTTCTTTGTCTTTCTAATTGCATTAACTGCAGAGTCTATCTGTGAAGGCAGAAACTGCTTTTGGTGTAGAGGCAGAAACCACTTTTAATAAGTATCCATATTTAATCTTAATAATGCTCAATGAGACCTTTATCTTGTCTTTTTCCTACCTCTGGGGACCCTGCCCCTACACTCCTTTCCTTCTTTTCCACTCTCCCTACGTCCCTTATATTTTCTATCCCTTCCCTCTTCCCTTTCTCCTCTCTTCCCTCCTTCCCTCCCATCTTTTATTCCTTTCTGTTTCTCTGTCGACCTCTGGGTTGGCTTCCCCACTGGAAAGCAGGTATTATCAGGTCTCTGTCAAAGATGCTTTTCTATGCTGTCCTCTGCTTCAGGCACAGTGGAGGGGATCCTTCCAGACAGACTTCTCTCCAGCTGAGGATTCATGGAATCCACGGTTATTTACCTGTGCTGTCATCGCTGTGGTGAGGAATGAGGAGTGACACACTGTGTGACCCCTGGAGGGATTTGGGCTACAGCAGCTCCCACATGGTCCCTCAGACACCCAGCCAGAATTCTCAATGCCTCAGAACAAATTCCCCAGCCTGATGTCACAGCTCACAGAGCAAATCTTCCACAAAATACCATGGAGGCTGAAGGGCTTTTTGCTCTGTCAGACAGGCATGGGTTTTTGTCTTCACATCTTCAGGGCAGCTGTCATTCTCTGAGGAAAGAGTGAAATTTCAGACCATAAGAAGGTCTACAGCAGTGATGATGAAATTTTTAGAGACTGAGTGTCCAAACTGCAACCCAAAACCCACTTATATATCACAAAGTGCCAACACTGCAATTAAAACCAAATAGTGAGGTTTTAGTTTAGAATAAACAACTCATACAATAACATCTTTTGTCTTAAAAAAGAAAAACACAGTAACATGCATGCCATAGGTTCCCCACCACTGGTCTAGAGTTACGTATAGATTAACATGGAAAAAGCTAGTCACAAAGCACAGCTACAGGGTCTGCCAGGAGCAGCAGGAGGACTGTGGAGCTTCGTTCTGGTCTGACTTTGCCACTCACAAGTCACAGAGTCCTGGGCAAGCCATCGTCTCTCCTTGCCCAACTGGGGAGGACTGATTCTGAAAATCCCTGATTCTGTGACGCTAACCTGATGGGGGGAGAGAGTGTGCTGAACAAGCTGGTGTGAGAATTGCAACTAAAAATGCACCACAGCTTTTCCGCCAAATGTTCAGAAGTAAGAGGATAAACAATTCTGTACTTCGGGGAAGTCAGCGTCACTGACTGCACATAAATTCACTTGTCCAACAATTCCTCCTCTCCGCCTGCCAGCCTAGAAGTCAAAGGAATGGTGCCGCCACCCTCTGAGTCCTCGCCTCTGTGTCTGTTGGCTGAGTGTGGGAGAAGGAACAGACTTGAGGTGACACGATACGGGGGTGGGGCATCTGAGGAGGGGCAAGGGGGGGCTGGCAAAGGCCTTGTGATTGGGGCATCAGTGGTCAGTCTAAGGAGAGTAGTTGCCCTATTGTCGCTTTACCTTGTAATTTGGTAAAAAATGCACAGATAGGCTTTAAAAAAATTTTTTTTTAAGTTAGAACACTATAGACAAATACTTTTCTATGTCTTACTATTTTACTTTTCAAAACGGTGTGAAATCCCTTTAAGTCAAATAAGAGAGATCTAACTCACTGAATCTTTTACACATATTTAATTGACAAACTTTGCATATATTCAAGGTATACAGCATGATAATTGTACATACACAAACACTGTATTGTTAGGTTTATGCGGAGGGAGGGAGAAGGGAAAAGGCTGACAACGCTCGCTGTGGGAGAAAGCTTTATTAAGGTGTTACAGCCCCCCCCCCCCCCCCGTGAGAGTGGCCTTTTATCCCTTAGCCGCCCCCCCCTTTCGTGACGTTGGAGACTTCAAAGTGCGCGTTTAGGATTGGTCCTTTCTACATGGGGTAATTGGGTGGTGGGTACCGCCCCTAGGTAAATTGGCGCCACGGACCTAATTGAGGACTCTAGGCGGGAAGAGGGTTGTTTTCTTTTGAAAAACCAGCAACGGCCGTCTCGGGCATCTGGGGTGGATCAACCTAACATGTATAATGATTACCACAATCAAATTAACACTTGCATCATCACCCATAATTAAATTTGCTTGTGTGTGGTAAAGACACTTAAAATCTTCCTTCTTATCAAATTTCAAGTAAACAATCAGGAATTTAAACAAGTTGTCTGGCTGTGAGCTCTAGAAAACAGGAAGACAGTGCTGTCACTGAAGGTTGAATAAACAGAATATTGAAGAAGTTAATCTTTCTCTGAATATAACTCAGTATAGAAGATATGTCAAATCTATACTCCTGACCTATCTTTTAGTCTTCACTAGTTCTAGACCATCTCCTACACTTCTTACTTACATGAGGTGAACTATTTAGTTGAAAGGAACAGAATGATCTGGAGTTGGTAAGCAATACATGGCCGCTCAGAAGATACGTGGAGACTCTGTCACAGGCTTACTTGCCCTGACATCATCAAATCTAGTGAAAGGGAGAATTTGAACAACTTAATGGTGAAGAATTGAAGGGGTTTGGGGATTTAGCTCAGTGGTAGAGGGCTTGTGTAGCAGGCACAAGGCCCTGAGTTAGATCCCCAGCACTTCCCCGCACCCTGCCTCCCCAAATAATTGAAAAAACAGTACAAGATTAGAGTCAGTAAAAGGCAAGAGATGGAAAAGTGAACATTCAATACTCATTATATCCAAATGACTATGTCAGCTGCGCATTCTGCACCTCCAAGGAAGACTGGTTTAAAATAAAGCTGTCATGATGGGATTAAATACTAATCAATACTAACCTCCAAGTGGAGACCCAGCACCAGAACAAGGACAGTGTGTGGCATTAGGCTGTATCACTGAGATAATTTGACGTCCGTCTTGAGACAGAACAAAAAATCCACCCTAAAAACAAAACTGGAAACACCTGAAGTGTGAGGATGTCATTGGTCAGAAATATGGGGCTTTGTAGGAAAAAACTGTGGTGGGAAAATTAGATTTTTTTTGGAGAATATTTATTAATGAGAAAATTAAAAAGAGTTGATGTTATCGATTAGAATTTTATATGTTATTTGGTTCAGAAACAGCACAAGTGTATTTTTAATTTATTTGAGTTAGTTTCAATTGGCATAGATTAAATTATGTTGCAAGGGCCGCTTATAAATGAAAGAAGAGAGAACAAGTTCAAGGTGTTAGTTCAGGAAGCAATATTATTTACATCTCTTTCTTATAAATATTTCTATACTTCTCTGACAGAGAAATGGAACATCAGTTAAATTGACATTTAAATCCTTAATTTGTGAATGACAGTGAATACTAAAATATGGCAAAATTAAGAGATGAGATTATTCTTCACTTTTATTTGGAGTCTATGAAAAGCCACAAGGAGAAAAATTATTCATTTATTCAGTCAAACATTCATTTCTCCATATTCAGATTGATCCCATAATAAATGCAACTGGAAGTTATATAAAATATTAGCTATTATTAAATTTTCTTCAGTATAATTTCCTTATCTATAAAATGGAGACCAATATTCCATGGAGACGAATGGAGACCTGATTCAGAGGGTTATTACATTGTGTAATGAACCATATAAGCTAGTACATAGCTTAATATATAATAATGATGTTAATGAACTTTTTTTTTTTTGGTGTCAGGGTTTGAACTCAGGGCCTTGCTAATGAACACTATTGAGCAACCACTATGTGCTAGGTACTTTTAAATTTTTTATATACATCAATTCATCTGACCCTCACAACAAACCTTAGTCATTTTAATCCTATTTTCAGGGTAAAGAAACTAGTTTAGGGAGTTTAAGGATGTTTCCCAGCTTGTAAGTGGTGTAGCTGAGATTCAAACTCAGACAATCTGGCTCCATTGCTCATATCTGGGAGCTATTATGGTTATTACTACAACCACTAGGCTGAGCTGAAATTGCAGCAATAGGGAATTTAAATTTAGACATGAAGTTCTTAACTATTGAGATTATGCAAAAAAATAGAATGAAAGTTTTTAAGGTACGAAACTCCTTAGAAATTTTTCAGCATATCCCAGGTGTCAGTTCGAGTCCCACTGTCCTTTGGATACTTAGTTCAGTTAGGTGTAAAATTCTAATTTGTTACCAAAGCAAGCTCAAAGCTAGCTGTAAAACTTCAGCAAATTCTCAATGGCTCCCTCCCTCATAGTTTTCTCTGTGCTGTCCTGGATTCATCCTGCATCATCCAGACACATATCCCACTCTCCCCAAACATGTCATTAGCTGTGTGGGTTTACTGAAGATCTGAGAGGTCACAGACGCAGCCATATCACACACAATATTACTGATGTCCTGGTTTCCTCTTCCTCTTCCTCATTTCACACAGGAGCAGTGTACTTGGCAAGCCAGGGAGGTGAAGAGGATATCTCTGCAGCCATCTATCTAGCTCTTCCTCTATAACTCTGCAGTTTCTCTCCATTAATGAAAGAAATATCTAACAGGAATCATCATAAAATTCTTGAAACTCCAAGAGACCAAAATTAAAATAATAAAATTACATTAAAACAGGAATATATCTAAAATTTCCATCTGTAAAGACCACACTGAGAGGTACCCTTGCCTTCTGATGTCTTGTCAGCCACTGAGAAGCCCTGGCCAGAGATGAAAATAGAAAGGAGGTCAGGTTGTATATTACCTCAACTCCCTCTTCAGACACAAAGTGATCGTTAACCTGAGGCTGGAATCCTTGTCAACTCCAAAGAAAAAATTGAGGGGACAAGGGATCTTTGAAAGGCCTCATGGTCTGGTGGGCATACAAGCACTTATCAGTATAGCCAACCAAATCAGTGTCTTCTCTGTACCTTGAGAGACATAAAACTTTGTTTTTGGAAAGAATTTATTCTGAGAAGAATCTTAGAAACTATCCAGTTTCCTTTTTATATGAGAATTGTCTTTACAATGAATCTGCTTTCCTTCAAGCAGCTTATACAGTGACAAGACACCTGGATTCTGATTCAGGAAATTATACCTACTAATTAAAGGAAGAGCAATAGCCAGAGCATTTATTCATCACTGCAGTTGATCATTTAACATGAAATGATTAAGTATTGACTAGCATCAAGCACTGTGCTAAGCACTAAGGCTACAGCAGTGAACAACAACAAAGTCCTGCTCTCATGGGGCTTACATTTTAATGGACATAAAAGGTCTATAACATGCTAATAAAACAGGGCAAGAGGACCAGAGTTACTGGGGATGGACCCTGAGATAAGGTGACCTTTGAACAGAGATCTAAATGGAGGGAGTGAGCTGTGCGGAACTTAGATGATGAAGGTCCTGGGTAGAGGGAGCAGCCAGTCTCAAGGCTTTGAGATGGGAGAGTGCTTGGTGCGTTTAAGTAACAGAGCAGATGCCAACCTGGGTAGAGATGATGAGAGAGAGAAGTAATCTTAATATCCTTTTCTAGTAAACTAGGATAACTTTTCTTTCTCTCCTGGATTATTGTGAGGATTTAAAAGTTCGAAGACAACATTTGCAAGTTGACTAAGCAACTGCTTATCGCCTAAGTCCTTATGGTACTGACTTGGGGTAGGTGTCACAAACTGGTCCTACATTTCTCCAGCTTCCTTGTCTATCTTCGCAGCAGTCCCAGCAAAAATTCACAGTATTCAAAAACACTAATAAATACTTTCTAAGTCACAGTCTGATTTCTAATTGAGTATATTTTCTTGGCTCCGTTAGAGGAAACTTTCTTCAGCCCCAAGTTAGTCTCCAGCCTTCCCTGTTTATTCCATTTTGATTTGTGTTTCTATGCCCCTTTCTGTATCCTTCTGTTATTTCTCTGGATTCATGGTTTAGTTAGAGCAGTTCTACCTACTATAACATAAAGAACATGTGCAGATTTTAGAGGAAGGTTTTTTTAGCTATAGAAAGTAATAAAAGTATTAATTTCCTTTTCAGATTACTTAAATGGATCATAAAACAGCCTCATTTGCTGAATTTACCTTTCCTTGTATCTTAAATAACAAGAGAGGGGTTTGGTGTAGGGCACTAAAGCCGTTATGTACACTGGTGGTCTGAAAGGTTTAATGTCTCTTCCTGGAGTGGTTAATTTAAAGCAGGGCAAGACTGGCTCAACATTGTTATTTCATCCTAAGTATATCTGGAAATTGAGAGAGGAGCCCTTGTTTAACTCTGTCAAAGAAAAAGAAATGTATGTTCCTAACTCCTGCCTCTTCCTAGAGCGGTTCTGCAATTGCTCCTCACAGCTGTGAGGCACAACTCGTGCTGTCACCTTGAACAGGAGGCAGGAGGCGGCAGAGCCATTGCTGTCGCTCAGGCACTGGCTTGGGAAACAGAGAAATGGGTTCAGTGAGGCATACAGCTTCTGTAGTTTTGGAAATTAGACAGAACAATGACAACTGAGGAACTGAGGATTTATTTACAAAGAAAAAGGAAATTTCAAGAATTAACTTTTTTTTTTTTTTTGGATGCTGGGGATTGAACTCAGGGCCTTAGTGCTTTCTAGGCTAAATCCCCAACCCCCAAAATTAACAACTTTAAATGGGCCAATACTACAACTATTACAAAATCAAGAAAAATAATATTTTACGCTAATCAACAGCCTAACATGTCATTATGTTTCATTCCAGTGTTTTTTAATCCACTCCCTTTGATGACTTTTGATTACAAAATAGTACATATTAATTATATAGAATGTTGGTTTTATTGTGGTACTTTCATACATGCATGTATAATATATCTTGATCATATCCATCACCCATTACCTTTCAAACAAAAAAAAATTGTAAATTTTTTACACAGAAAATAGAAAGAAATCCCAGTGTTATGGTTTGTGCCTAAATGTCCCCCCAAAGCCTCATTTGATCATAGATGAGGCTTTTTCGGAGGTAACTGAATCTAGAATGTGTGATGCTGGAATTAATGGCATGTGGTTACTAAATCAATGCACTGATTGGTTTGAAACCACCCTAATCCTGGCAGCCTGGATAAGATCTAAAGTGTGGAAAGAAGCTGTTTAAATACCTTTTTGCTTGCCTTGCGGCCTTCTGCCTGTCTGCCATGCCACCCTGCCTTGGATTCAGCTGACTGTGAGCTGAAACCTCTACAAACCTTGAGCTAAATAAATCTTTCTTTCCTTAATTTCGGGTGTTGGTTATTTTGTCTCAGCAATGAGAGAAATGTAACTCAGACACCCAGTCTTTAGCATAGTTGATTAAAATCTATTTTTCATTACTCACACTTTAGGAAACCACAAGTGTGGCTTATGACTCAGACATACTTGCCGTTTTCAGTCCTGCTTTCCAGTTTGTGCTCTATAAATACAGCAATTCAGACAATTCTTGTATTCTGTATACCACAAATTCCATAAATTGGGAAAAGTGATGCACGATGTGTTAATAACTATGTATACACGTTATTCCTGTCAAGAGAGAATATGCATCTATAGACATCTAGGAAACATGAATCATAGAAGAGAAACTAAGTTTACATGCTGTTGATTGGAAGAGTCTCTTCAGACTGACTTCTTACTGTGTACACTTCACAGTTCTTTCTCCCTCACTTCCTACCCGCTTCCAGGACCAGGGTCATGAGGTTTCGACATTGTATTACTGTCCTAGCCCTGGACCTCTGCACAGTGAGCTGAAAAGACACAGGCAATATTATGAGTTGTCCTGGATGCTGTTTCTACACCAACATGGCTAACAGCAACTTCATATGTGCAGAATGGACTGCAGGCCCCACCACTGTAGCCCACTATATCCACACTTAATCTGTCCCCATTGCAGTTTCCCCTTGATGAGACCCCCAACATGCTCATTGCTTCCCCCTCCAACATCACCCCACAGGACAGGAAGTGGAAGTATATGGGTGGGGTAGTCAGACAGGGGAGCATGCTCCTTAACCAAGTGTGGTTAAAATATTTTACTTTGATGAATTTTTAATAAATATATAACTCTGGCCTCCCAGGGCTTGGAAGGAGCTCCTGAGCCCACAAAGGTGAATAGCCACATAGGTGCTTAAGTTTTATTAACTTCACTGGAGCTCTCCCTCCAGCGGGGGACACTAGGATACGGTTTATTCCCTCACATTTTCTTTACAAGAACACTAGAGAAGAGTATTCTGCCCCAAACGGGTTCGCTGCTAAAGTGAAACTGTCACCTCACTTTTAAATGTGCCTGAAGTGATATTAAATCCACTATTATCTATTTTAAAAGGTACACGTGTTTCTTCAACAACTAGCTATTTTTAATAATTCTCTTTTCTCCTTGAAATTATGTTTCCATTCCATTTGGATCTTAGACTTTTAGAGTAATGTAATATATTCATATACTTGACTATACTTTTGAATCCTCTTTCAAATGCTTATGCAACACAAATTCTGAAAAATGCCATTTTTTAAATAATCTGTATGCTGAAAGTTCATGTCAAATTTAAGTATCTTTTGCTACAATCTTAGCTCAGCCTAGTGGCTATAATAAATTTTTCTGTAGCTCTAGAGTTTAAAAATGTACAGTTTTCTTCTGTATTAGCATTAGTTATTTTTCATATTAAATACACATAAATTGTAATTTTTATAATTGTTAAATAGAAAGATTGAATTGTCTTAGAGATGCATTTTTAGTGTGATATAAGTGAGAATTTATGTTGCTTTGATTAAATGAGGTGATACAAGTATTTTAGATTGTTCCTGGTTTGATATTCCAGAGACTGTTAGGTCTCAGGACAAAGCATGGCTCCAACAGGGCTGGGGGTCAGTGTGTGTTTTCTGTGGGCAGGTGAAGACAGACTATGTGAAAAGGGAGTGGCGAGGAGCAGGACTATGCAGGCTTCACTGAGGGCAACTATGTAAGCAGATTGCTTTCAGGAAACAGTGGTTATAGTAATTAAGTCTCAAGAAATTTATTTCCTTAACACTATGTGTTTGCATACCTTTTGAAATGTTTTGTGTACTCTTAAATGTAACTATACCACTGAATACATTATTGAAACAGTCCACAAACATTTTCCAAGAGTGGTGGGAGACACTGGTGCAGACAGAGGAGAGAGTGGGGACACTGTGGAGATCTCTGCATCCTTGGCAATGGGTGGGGAGCACCGTGGAGAGGTGCTGCTTGCATAAATTGTACTATTGGGATTCCAACCCAATAGTATTTTAACAAAATAAATCTCACTTGGTTGCCATTGCCAAATACCCTTTGCTTTTTCAAATGTCTTTTAATCTATTCAAATGTCGTGAAGATGACTGAAATTATTAATCTCAGCCTCAATGACTTCTCTTAACTTAATGCTCACAGAGTAACACTATCAATTATGACATAGACTAGACTATCAGTCACAAACAAGGAAGAAAAAACTTGGAGAAAACTCTCAGACAAAATGTACTGAGATAATGTATACTGACAAATGTCACTGGCTTAAATGGTTCCTACGACAAGTTCATGATTTTCTTCAAAGACCCTAAATATATGAATGTGTTCAGTAATTCAATTTAATTAACAAGTAAAACCTGCTATGAAAAGAATCAGATTTTTACATTTCTGAAAAAGTAAAAAATAGTAAGATCTTACTATAAACCAATGATTGGTTTTCAGTGATTTGGCATGGGTCTTACACGTATGTTTTAACTGCCTCTTAGAACAAAAGTTCTGAAACATTGCAAGAATTGTCCTCAGAGCACTCCAGCAGCACCCACTTCACTCTCCTGTGTAATGTGTCTCACTCGGGTCTTAGTTAAATCCGGAACTATCTTTTGTCTTTAGGTGAAGTGGTAGTGTTGCCTCAGCAAAGCTGGTATAGTGAAAGTTCAGTCCAAGGCTAGTAAGTATTTGCAGGAAAAAGCACCAGAAAAGAAAACAAAAGGAGAGGGAAGGAGGAGGAAATAAAAAAGTAGTGAAATGGAAAAAAAAAAAGAGAGATATTGTGCCCCTCCAAGGGCTTCCTTTAAGGAATTTTTCAAAACCCAGAGGAGCTCTGTGGGTCGGGCTCTTGGAATTTATGTAATTGGTTGTTGTGGGAGCAGGCTGGGAGTCTCACAGTAGAACTGAGTTCTCAAGAGATTAACAGGTTTTTTTTTTTTTGTTTGTTTTTGTTTTTTTTTAGGGGGGGCGTGGTGGGGATCAAACTCAGGCCTTGTGCTTACAAAGCAAGTGCTCTACTACTGATCTAAACCTCCAACCCCTGATATGGATAGTTTGGCCAGAAGATCAAAGGTTTGGTACACTGGGACTAATTTTTAGGAAGCTTTCCAAATTGGGAAGATTTTCCTCCTTGTTATGGCAGTTGAGAGAAATGAAAATAGCAACTGTGGCATTTGTAAGCAGATTTCTTCTTGGTTTACAATGTTCTGTGATTTTCAGTGACCACCAAATCCATGAACACAAAGAAGACAAACAGAATGATTATCCCCTAATCACTGATAGACACAGACATGCTGTGATTGGTTTGAGTTGCAAAAATGCTGCTTGGCTGAATTCACAACTATTATTGCTTTCCAGGTTGACAAATTACATAAGCAGTCCGGGTTGGCAGGAGGAGATCCATGAGCGACTTGAGCAACAGTTAGGTGGGGTGGTGAATAAAATCTTTAGCATTGTTTGAGATTCAATGCACCAGATATATTTATCAAACCAACCAGAAGATCTAAAAGCCATGTAATGACTTTATAAGGAAGCCAGTGACAAACTGAAGTTAATATAGTCTTGCCATTGAAAATAAAGCATGATTAAATCTTGGAAATGGCTATATATCCATCAACAGATGAATGGATAAAAGAAGGATAAATCTGAGTCATTTGTGGGAAAATGAATGTGCTTTAATGTTAAATGAAATAAATCAGACCCATAAACTTAAACAGGACATGATTTCCCTTATATGAGAAACCCAAAATATAAACAATTTAATGAGAAAAATAAAAAGATAGAAACTAAGAAACAGGGAGGTAGATCTTTTGCACATGGGAAGGGGATCAAGAGATGGGGGAAAGGGGAGAGGAGAGGGGAAATTGATATGAAATGAGTTAGGATGTGTTTGTACATGTACCAACTTTCTATGATGAATGTAAATATGTACTGCAAACGTGTACTAATAGAAAGAAAAAACCAGTTTGATAATTAACAGCAACTGTCTTTTTTTAACATTATTTAACAGAAGGCAACATAAAAAATTCAAATACTGGTAAACAATCTTCAATAATGAGGAGATGTTTAATTTTATTTGGAGCTCAAAGTCGGGAAGCAAAAACACAATTTTCCCAAGATTTTACAAATCATTGTTTCGCTTGCTGGGACTAACACAGAATAGAGGATGCACAGAACCTGCCATCCCATCAAGGCCTTCCAGTTCATTGTTACTGCAGGTTAGAGCAGGCTTCCCGGTCATGCCTGGAACTTACTACACCAGGAAGTCAAGAAGTTTGCCATGTGCTTTTATTATAAACTTATCTGGATTTAAAAAGCATTAAATATTGTCTGATTTCTTTCCTTTCCTTTAATTGTATAAGAATGTCTTAATGGGATATCATAAGCGAAAGCATTTAATCTGCATTGATTACCTGTGTTTTCAACCCTTGTGATATTCCTAAATGTTGGCTGTCTCCATAAAACCTGTTAAAGCAGTGTCCTTGGGACTGTGAAGATTCACAAGCCCAAGATTTCCTGCTTGAAGTATTTTGGCTTCAGTTATCCAGTTTAGCTCTTTTCATTGTCCAATTGCCCAGACAACAGCTAGACCTTGGGTTTGTCTTGTGCCTTGTAGATAAAGTCATCTTTACCCAAACTGATGAAACTAAAAATTCAAATTATTTATGCAGAAATTGCTTCTTCTACTACGTCTTTCCCTTCTATCATGATTTAAGAAGTTTAACTTTGATAAACAGAGCACATTCTGAGGATGACTGACCAGTCAGTCATACTGAAGGGTTTGAACAACAAAAGAGCAGAACGGATGGCCAGGTAATGGTCTTTGTCTAAATTCCACCCTAAGGAACACTAGCACTATTATCGACTCCCACTGCAATTAAATTAAGATGGTTTTTCCAGAAGGAGTGAGCATTCAGACATAAAGGGAGGCTTCCCAAAGTGACATGAGTCTCTCTTCACTTACTCCACTCATAATTCCAGTTAGGAGCACACTGGTTAATCCCAGAATGGTTTTTAGGAGAATCTTACTTCTATTACCCTAATAGAAGAACGCAAAGAAAAAGAGAGAGAGATTTCTAACCTAAGTGTTCAGCAGTGGATGAATGGGTAAAGACAATGTGGTAACATACATACAATGGAATAATATTCGGCCTTAAAAACAAGGGAATCCCGTCATTTTTGACAACATGGATAAATTTGGAGGCCATCTCGTTAAATGAGAAAACCCAAGAGCAGAACAACTATAGCATTGTCTTATATGTGAATTCTAAATTAATCTCATTGAAACAGAGAGTAGAAAGGTAGTTAACCAACAGGTTAGTGTGGTTGGAGAGGGGATGCTAGGAAGGTATTGGTCAAAGGATACCTAATTACAGTAAGATGGAAGAAATAGATTGACAAGGTCTATCCTACAACTCGGTGACTATTGTATTCTGGAGAAATTGTTCTCACTGCAAAAATGCTAACTATATGAAGTCATGTGTCATATGTTAATCAGCTCTATTTAATCATTCTCATTTCAAAATATCATGTTGTGGGTGAGAAATTTGTGCAATTTTATCTTTCAGTCAAGACGATAAAACTAGTTTTAGGTACTTAGTTAATTGTTAGTTTTCATGATAATAAGTGACATTTGTATAGAGTGACTATATGCCAGGTATGGTTTTAAAATCTTTATCGATATATTTCACAATATCTATTATATATTTGATCCTTATTTACACTTTCCGTTTCTCATACCAGGGAAACAATACAATATTTACTCATGTGTGTCTGATTTATTTCACTTAAGAGCATGTTCTCAAGGTGCATGATGTTCAAATGGAAAGAAGAACTAGGGAAGGGGTGGGGGAAAGGAAGGAAAGGAAAAGAAAAAGAAGAGAAAATATATAAAAAATGGAAACAAAGCTGTTGTAAATAAGGATGGGGGAGAGTTGAAGAGGGATGGGAAAAAAAGAGAACTAAGAAATAATTTTTCTTCTTGTCTGAGGAGCTCTCTCCCTTCATGTCTAGAGAGTAAAGAAGATGCCTTTTTGATGGCATCCATCAAAAGGGTATTTCCCATCATTTTTCTGTTTTCTACCACGTATGAGATCTGGCAATATTTCTACCACTAAAAAACTTTTACAAAACTAATAAAACCTGAAGCAAAACTAAAAAAAAAATCTTTATCAATATAATGTCATTTTACCTTATTAACTCTAACACCCTGATTTTGTGGGGATTGTCATTAATGTTTTATGACTATGGATACTGAGTTTCAAAAATATTGATTAATATTCTGCAGGAGAGCTACGACTTGAACTAAGAAAGACTGGTCATAGAATCTCCTCTCTTATGCATTATGCTCTGTTGTCTCCCAAGTTATATTACTTATTGTCTTTCATATGATTGGAGTTATATTACTAATGCAATGTGCTGAGTTACATTCCTTAACACACTTTCTGTTCATTTCTCTATGTGGGTATTTGAAAATATTTTTCCACTGTTATCCCATGTACTTTGCCATGAGCTTATCTCCTAGACTTGCCCTATTTCTCCCAGTAAGCTAATAAATTAAAAGATGAATCATTAGTACCATTGTGCATTCGCACAACAATCAGAATGAAACTCTCTCTGAGCAGTGTCCTAAAACAAAATGATTACCATTTTAAGAATAAAGGACCAGTTGCCCTTTAGGGACACATTAAAACTCACTGCACTGACCACATTCAGCCTGTAAAGCGCTAGCTTGAATTTTGCTTTTTCTATGCATTTCATGGTCTACATTTCAAGGGTATTTATATCTTACTCCATCTTTGGGGGAATCACACTATTGTTTTCCTTACTTCTGTCTGTGTTATGACTTAGCAAGTATGGACAAAGATGAGTTCTATTGATCTCTATTTTTCAAAGGAATAAATTTTCATCTAGGGAAAGGGACAGAGTACCCCTGTCTGAGCTGTGACTAGGCCAGAGATGAAATAAAAGAGAAGCCAAAGTCAGAAGAATTTAACAGAAGAGAGTAGAGAAGTATGAGAATAAAATGCAGAAGAGGCAGGAGATTCAGAGAAAAGCAAGAAAGTCAAGGAGCCTGGCTCTGGTGGGTGGAGCTGGACTTCGAAGAGCATTGAGAAATTCTGCTGCACCCAGTCTCTTACTTGTGGAAGCCATCGTTTCAAAAGAAGCTGCCCAGAACTGCCTCTCTGCTTGAGTGCTCCTTAGGCATTAAGGAAATAAAAAATTAAACCTACCCCGGCCACATCCTTTTTCTCCTGGCATTTGTATCCTCTCTCCATCCTCCAAACTTTTGATTTTATCCCTTAATCACTCAGTTTCTCTCTGCTAACTCTGACCCTTTCAAATGGTTCTCTGTTAAACATTTCTGCTCGACCAGACCTTATCCCAGAAGCTGTTTTTCCATTTTAAAGGAAATCTCAAGAAAGTTCCTAAAATGTTCCTCATAATTATGTTCTTTTTTTCTCTCTCCCACTTTCAAGTTTTCTTTTAAATTTTGTATATAGAACTTAACATGAAGACCAGGTTACTAGAGCTAATATTGGGGGTAACTCCTTAAAGGAGTTCTGGAAAATCTCTCCAGCCCATGATGTAGCCCAACTACCTCCACTTCTTCATCTTCCTTTCTCTCATCCGTGTTCCATAAAATAGTTCCCCCACTACTCTACTAAGTGTGGTCCCACAAGTTTCTAATGACTTAAATGGTGAATGTTTAGTCCTTTTTTTCTTTATTTGAGATTAGGGATTTGGTTCTTTTTTAAATTTATTTTTAGTTTATTAGTACATATGTATAATACATAATGTTTATATTCCTTGTGGGACCTTGGGAAATCCTGGATGAGTATGGCAAGAAAATCTGTAAAATGATCTGCCTGTGCTTATTAAAAGGTAGTGAAAGTCCCTGTAACCAGAAGACAAGTTCTTTGCATCTGGAAGAGAGAGAGTTGGATTCTATCCTGTTTCATCTATCATAAACTGCTAGCTGCAGTCCAAAAGTTTGGTATTTATTACAGGCAATGATGGAAGAGCAAGAAGAGCCCAGTTTTGATTTTCCAGATCTAAGGCTGTGTTTTGAACCACCACTTAGAAAAATGCTTTGACGTAAGTATTGAGCCAGCTTGATTTGGAACTGTCACCACCGAGAGAGAGAGATGTCTGGAATACTGCAGTGTCATTTCTGGGTAGTCTGTCTTTTATGACTTGTGGTGCTACTAAAGGGAGGCAAGTGAATAGTGCACAGGACTGGAGGCTACGTGAAACCATTAGTGCTGTTGGAGCAGGCAGAAACAAGACCACCAGGCAGAACATGAGACCACCCAACACAAAACATGAGCTCCTGTTAGCAACGTCCTTGAGACTCTATGCTCTTGACATTTGCATTTCAGAATGTTGAGCCACCAAGCATGCTGCAGGATAGTTATTGCTTTGTGATGATATTTAGCAACTATCACAATGTGGACCACCAATTCTGGTTTGGGTTTCTTCTTTTTACTAGCACCATCTGAAAATGTCTGTGGCAGAGACTTTGGTGAATGTCATCTGTTCTGTGGCCAAAGGAATGAAAGGAAGTGCAACCTATTTTACTAATATGAAAGAATTCAGCAAGAAAAAGCCCGTGACACATGTCTGAAAGAAGCTTCATTAAGGGCTTTTGACAGTTCTTTTCAAATGAGGCGCACCAGACTGTTTTACTACTGCTTATTGAAGCATGCATGCTCTATATACAAATAACCTTGTACTTATTTCAGAGCTGTGGTGAGGTGTGTTAGCTAATAAACTCTTTTAGCCAGTATTTTTGTCTCAGATTGACCTGGTATCTCCTGGATAGAACATTTTCTCCCTAAAAGATGTCAATATAATTAAGATAAACTATTTTTATTTTTTTGGTAAAGGAAAAATTAGTCAAAGTTTTTATTTTATTCCCTTTCACCTCACATTTTTTTATTTGCCTTTATTTCATTGTATCCCACTTCTTATACTAAACGTCTTGGTCAAATTTGCTGATGTGACCTTACCAATACTCTTTCTGTCTAACTCATTTGCTCCCTAATGAAAAATTTACTGTTCATCCAGGTTTGTTTGTTTGTTTGTGTTAATTATTTTTGCTGTTGTTGTTGATATTTTCTTCTCTTACACCTAGTTTTCTGGGCAAACATTTTGTAGGAATTTATTTATAGATTTTCCCAGGCATTAGTAATCAGTTGAACAACTATATATCCCTCTCAAATTTGTGGTTTCAGTGACTTTTAAATTCATGTTTTTCAAGGAAGTTTCCATTCATTTTGAAAAGGTTGGATTCCAAAGAGAATGAATAACTAATCTTCAAATCAGTAAGTCAGCATCTTACTTTTCTTATTGGAATTTAGATTGCACATATATGTATTGCAAAAAAATACTGATAAAAAAAGTCTATCATTGAAGATCTTGGATAACTGATTTAGTATTTATTGTTGCCATTGTTTCATGAAATTAACCTTTGGTGGAAGCATCCAAGAATTACTTAATCTTATATATAAAGAGGTTAAATTTTATGTCTAGTACATAAATCTCTTGATTCTAAACCTTGACAAAATTAAATGAAGACTGAGATAACTTTCATTGAAACTAACCCTAGAGCAGTGTTAGTAGCACCAAGTCCTTTTCCATTAGAGTCTGTTGCTCCAAAAGCCTGCCATGTTAAAGGGAAGATTCTGATCCAGGTAGTACTCAGAGAACTACATCTTCTAACACTTTCCAACTCAACAAGAGAAGGGCATGTAGACATCCTACACAGTGCACAGCTATAAATATTTGATTAGTGAATGGAATGAGTTTAACATAACTGAGCAAGTAACTAGTCAAAAAAGAGGCAGAATTGTAAAGAAGCTACATTTGGAAGAAAACGTGGTCAGGAAGGTCATGGATTTTAGAGTTTGGGCCCCTGTTTTATCTTCCCATGTGAATAACCTGTTTTGGAACCCACCGTATCTGCCACTGTTGCCAGTAACTAATCCCAAGTTGAATTCCATCCCGAAATGTTGAGGTTTCCAAGTACTAAGTTACTTACCAGCTATAGAACAATGCAGATTTCACCCAGGCCTCTTCTGACCACCATTTGCTTAGTATTCTTATAAGAAACTTGGAATCTCTCCTATGTGTTTAGCTCTCTGGTTTACACGTGTGAGTTTGTCTTCTTTCTCACTCAGGAGCTCTGCTTTCCCATGCCCCACATCGTTCTTCCATCCCCAGGGGCTGATCTATCCATTTCCTGTGGGGTAGATGCTTGGCCCAAATGTGTGTAATTACGAAGTTTCCTTTGGGATCTGAGGTTGTGGGAGGGGATAATTCTTGATGCCTGGTGCAAGCAGTTTGTGGTCTCAGGAGAAGAACCATAGAAAACAATTAACTTGAGCATTTGTCAAAACTCCTGGCATGTGCACATGTCTCTTAGCTCCCAAAAGATTTGCCTCCTGCTTTGCTAACTTCAGGATACTGGCCAGGCAGATGGAAGGACTGCCAAGCACATGCAGCCTGTGTAGCCAGAAGGCCACTCTGCCTGACTATCTGGAAATTATTCTTTCACACACTTGGGAGGTTCTGAGGCCTCTTTGCTTCCTCAGAAACAAGGCCCACCCAAATGATTTCAAGAGAACTTTGCCGCCCAGGCTCTGCAGACTGGCAAGCTGTGAAAGTTGGGAATGTCCTCTCTTCTCTATTTAGTACAGTATATTCTTTCACCAGCCAAATAGGTTTACAGCATCCCAAGACCACTCTCACTCTGAAAGGCAAATGGAACCCAGTGCCAAGTTTAGTCAAGATGAAGGAGCAGGCAAATCTATAGCCTGAGAATGAGGGCCCCAGGTGAACATCAGCAGCAACCACAGGAGATGAGGGTTTGCCTCTTTCCGATCTGCTATTAGAAACAGTGGAGAGAAAGACAAGACTCCAATGTGTCTCTCAAATACTGAGCTCCTGTTTTTCAACCTGAGGGGCTGGGCAGGATGAAGGCTCCCTCCCGTGTCTCTTTCCTCAGTGGTGTGATGGGGGCTGGGCACACCCATAGGTCGTCCCGGGAGATCTCTGGGACATCTGCAAAGCCTGGACAAGTTAGGAGTGAGCACGTTCATGCTCAGCACTGCAGAGACTGAGGAGTGGCTTTTCCCACTGTGGGCTGGCAGCAGATTGGTGTATATATACATATATGAGCGACCAGCAGAAGGCCACATCTTCAGAGGGGAAAGCCTTTCAAGTCCCTTTCCTTCCCCTCAAATCAAAGTATTAAGGATTAACTAGCGTAGAAGTTTTAAAGATCTTTGGGTTGGAGCATTGGAACTGTGGGAAAGAGAGACAACTGGATCAACTTCATCCAATTTAAGCCTGTCTGGGAGTCAGTGCATCTATCCAGGGGCTAACGGGAAAGGGAAATATTAAGTCTAAGCAACTCCTAGTTTTCTATTTGTTTAGAAATAAATAGAAAAAAATTTAAAGAATTAAATTCTTTAATTTCTTTCCATAATGTTTTGTGGTTTATAGTATACAGTGTACATGTCTTAAACTTTTTGTTGGATTTATTCTTGAACTTTTAATTATTTCTCATGCTATTTTGAATGGAATTGTTTTCTTGTTTTCAGTTTATGGCTAATATATGGAAATGCAATTGATTTTTGTATGTTAGTGTCGTATCCTGTAAACTTGATGAATGCATTGTCAGTCCTAATTGGTTTTGGGTGAATTCCTCAGGATTGCCTATACACAAGATCATATCATCTACAAACAGACATATTTGTACTTCTTCATTGCCAGTCTAGTTGCCTTTTATTTCTTTTTCTTGCCTAAATACCTTGGCTAGAACCTCTATTACAATGCTGAATAGGAGTGGAAAAAGGAGCTTTTTAAAAAATGTATTTATTCCTTATCTTAAAAGGAAAGCACCCAGTTTTTCACCATTAAGAATGATATTGGCAGGACTGGGGATCTAGCAAGCGCAAGGGCCTGAGTTCGATCCCTAGCACCCCCTCCTCAGGAAAGAATGATATTGGCTGTGTTATTTTCCTAATTGATCTTTATCAGGTTTAGGAAGTGTTCTCTGTTGCTAGTTGGTGAGTATTTTTTTTTCTCCTTCTGGCTAGCTCAAATCACTCTCCAAGAATAAGCCATCAAATAAATACAAATTAAGAATCTTGGAGCCTACAGTTATAGCTCAGTGGTAGAGCGCTTGTCTAGTTTGTTCAAGGTCCTATGTTCAATCTCCAACGCTACAAAATAAGCATTAGCTGCAATTCATTGTCACATCTCCAGTCTCTCTGAAAGGAGGAAGTAGCTATAGCCCAGTGTTAGAATGCAGGCTCTGGGTTTAATCTCTGGCACCACAAAACCACGTGTCTGATCATAAATCTTTGCCAGATGCAGTAGCCTATAATCCCAGCTACTCAGGAGGCAGAGGCAGCAGGATCACAAGTTTGAGGCCCATCTGGGCAATTTAGTAAGAATTTGTTTTAAATATAAAACTAAAAGGGTAGAGTAAGTAGCTTACTGTTAGAGTGCTTGCATGCTATGTGCAAAGCCGTGAGTTCAATCCCCAGTCCTGAAAATGTGGTTTTGTACAGCAGTTAAACACTCTCATGTTTTCATGTAAAACTATCACTGCACAATAGAAGGATGAATGAAAAAGTTCATGGTAATAATTAAAATGTTTCAGTTCACTTAGGATAACATTAAACAGCAAATAAAAACCATGTGAGAAAGAGAAAGAGGGAAAGGGGGAAGGAAGAAGCTTAATGTTTACTAAAGAGTGGCACTTCTTTTTCTGACCTCTCACATGTTCACCTTTCACAGGGCCTTGCACATTATATCCTTTCAGGATGGCCTTGACTCTAAAATTGTATCAACTTACTCATCTGTTGCCCTAAACTGGGACCAGCTTTCTTAATCAGCAAAGACAGAGTCAGTGCCCAGAGACAAAAACATGAAAAAGACAAAAACACACTGTGTTCTTGAAAAGAAAAGAAAATGTAGGGCAGATCATCTTCAATTCTCCCCAAGACTCAGGTGAGTCACTATTTTCTGCCCCCTCCACCATCTCCACTCCCAGGGGAGACCAAAGGGATGGAGAGGCTAGAATCTTTTTGTTGACTCAAAAACCCTCACATGAGAGCAGAATGGGGAGAAGGGAATATGTGTTGCCCCAGTGTTGGGGGAACCTCACAGGATGCTCAGTGGAAATGGGCCACAAATAAGTAGATATTGCATTCAATAAAACCTTTTAAAATGAACTATCCTTCATTTAGCTGACTTTGGTGAAAGTAGCAATAAGTTTCAAATGCAAATTAAGATAATATAAATCAACATTTTCCTATTTATCAAAAAAATTTATTATTTTATACATAGTTGGCCCACCACAATAATAAAAGAAAAAACATTTGATATTTAGATCACTAGAATGTTCATTTTGCTATTTAATTCTCAACACTATTTAATTTATCAACACTGCAATCATAGACTATTCTACTTCAAGCTAGGAAGAAAATTCAATATATTACATAATATTTTGCAGAATATCATTTTATAATAGGCAAACTCGTCACCTAATCTTTGAGTAAAGCTTTTTAAAATACAACCTACCCTCTATTTAAGTTCCAAGAGTGAAGTAGTTTTGTGAAATTGACAGTAAGTGGTAAAGGTCAACATTTTCATACCACAATAATAATGCTTGTTAAGGGCAGATTGCAATTAGTACACTGTTCTTAATTACTTGGAATCATGGGCTTTTTAATATGTTTAAATTAAAAATCAAAATAATTAAAAATTTCAAAATCCCGCTGAAGTCTAAATTTAGCATATGGACAAACCAGTATGGATTTGTGCCCTATTTAAAAGCACCAGTTTCCTTGGGTTTTAATGCTTCCTTAAATAAAACACTGCATGATTTCCAAGTTGCCTATTTGCATACTATGTTAATTTGCAAATAGTTTTTTTTTTAATCATATATCCTGATCTTAGTTATTCTTTCTTTCAGGATGTTTAATTAAAAGTTACTCTTTCATTTTTAAAATCTCTACTGCTAATTAGCTTGGTTTGTGTTAAGTAAAAGTTAAATCCTACACTGCAAGGTGTAGGAAAATTTGTTTTCATGAACCCAATGACACAGATTTGATTACTAAGTTTGAGCTGTTAACTGTCTAACAATCTTAGACTTGTGGCTTTCTTTCTTTGATTTGTTTGTTTTGCTTTTACTTCTATGCTATACTAGTTTGCCATGTAGCAATTGCACTGTGCAATATTACAATAAGGACTGGGAAAATTTTTATGCATGTAATGTGTATTACAGTTTGTGACAGTATTTCTCTGTAGTTCTTAGTGATTTAAATGTGACCAAGCCTTCTGTACTTTGTCACAAAAAGTGGGTTTCCCAGGTGACTATTTTGGTGAGTGTCAAAATAAGAATTTATGGTGTATTACTGTTGATTCAGTTTGAATTAAAATATATATATTGCAGCAAAGAAAAATACAACCTACCTATAAAAAAGTAAATAATTCTTCATTTAGATGTCTTTGCCCCTTCCTGAGATCGCCAGTGCAAAAAGAAGTGAGGTTGTTAAATTTTTTCCTGGATCTAAGATTTCACTGTTCCCATTTTGTGCAATATCTGACCTAAAGCCTTGAAACATGAAATGGTAATATTTTCATGTATTTAAATTATAAAATACTAAATGGTTCTTATTTATTGGCCTATTCAAGTTTGTGGCAATCAAATGACTATCAATAATAACCACAATGCTTATTTTTACACAGGCCAATTTGTTTCAAGTGAATGTGTTTCACTACTAAAAAGTATAATTATTTTTGTTTTTTGGTTAGGATGTATCCTAAAGTAAAATAAAATTGCTGTGATAAATACAAACTGGGCTTATAGAATGCAAATTTATCCAAAGGAGTAGCAACTGATAAAAAAGAATGAAAGGGCTCTTGCCTCCCATGACACTCCTGTTGACCTTGGAACACCCTTGTTGAAACCACGCCCCAAGAAGCTTCAGCTGTATGGCAAGGTGTCAAGCCCCAGCTATTCGGACCTCAGACTGAGCCACCCTGAACCCAGCACCCTCTTGGTGACGTGGACCGTCAGGCTTGAGCCCAAGAGAGACATGGAAGGTGGAGGTGAAATGGCAGACTGGGTGGAATCCTCATTCAGCCCGCTGGCTAGCAAGGCAGGGCACGGATTCCTCATCTATACAAAGGTAAGAAATTCACTTACCTTTTAAGATTCCAGTTATGATTAAACAACATGACTTAAACACGCTCAATATTATATGTAGAATACATTCAGTACTAAATATAGAATAGCTACTGTTGCTCTCTCTGGATTGGAAGCAGAAGAAATTGAAGAGGAAGAAAAAGAGGTAATTGGCAAAAATAAAGAAAGAAGGAAATCCCAGTGGCCAGGCAAGGGCTCAGGGGGGACCTGCCTGGAAGTTTACTCAGGTGGAGGTGAACAATCCTGAACACAGATTTGAAATGGATGCTCTCTTTTACAAAGTGCATGATTTCCCACCGGTATCCTGACCCTATTCAAGCCTAGAGCATCGCTACTAAGTGAAGAAAGATGGATGTAAAAAAAAAGGACAAAAACATGATTCAGTGAGGAAGGACAAATATGAAGTGAAAGAAAGAGGAAACTAAAAAAGTGTAGAGGAAAATCTAGGACAATAAAGACACCAAGAAAAAGCCAACTATCTTTGGCAGTCATACAGGACAGCAGACTAATGACCACCACTGTCTACTAATTTAAAAAAAACAGACAGATCTTCATCCTGATAGTTTTGACCTTTCAGTTTTCAGGCTTTTTTTAG
>PVJO010024587.1:0-24131 GCA_004026905.1 Hystrix cristata | reverse complement strand
GAAGCTGTCAAAAACTCCTGTGTTTAATGTGTACATCTCTGACTTCATGAAGAGCGTATGAAGGAAGCCGATTAAATACAGATGAGTCAGGTCCAAGAAACACACACTAACATAAAGAAGGGTGAGGAGTTGGTATTCTTTATTGCCGTACTGGAGGCGGGATTTTTTTTTCCATCCACAGTGAAATCAATCTCTGTTCTTATATGTCAGTTGTTCTCATCCTCCGATGAAAGGTAGCATTCATGGGTTGAAAAAGCGAGCAGGATGTAGGAAATTAACAGCCCCTAGTAGCAGCCTGCAGTCTCCTATGAAAAGTACAGCCCCGGAGGTGTGGTACTGTTTGGACCACTGCGATGTCCAGGTTAAGAACCAGTCAATCTCTGTCTCCAGGATAGTGGTAAAAGGCGGCTGCCATCCTCTTCGATTTCAATATCAAATAATATGTGCACCAAATAGTCCCATCCTGAGTTATCATGCATGCCACTTTTCAATCCACTCAAACCTCATGGGGAAATTGAAAATTTACTGAAAATTTACCACATGCAAGGTCCTGAAGGGTAACTCCATATTACACTCTGTTCTAACATTTCTTAAACAATTGTGAAAAGAACTAGGGTTTGTCTTTTGCACTCAAATATTCCACTGATTTTTTTTTTCCCTCCGCAGTGGGTCTTGTCCAGGTACCCTTCTCCCCTCTTCCCCTGTGCCAAGTCTCTCTTGTTGCCTCTGGAACAGTGATTCCTCTTTGCTTGCTTGCTGGGCAAGCACACTCGCGTTGTAGATGTGGAAAAGTGCTGCACTTGTACTGCCTTCTCCCTCACACACATGACATGGATTTTACCCATTCCCAGTAAAAGGGATCTTGGGGTACTTTTTGCCTTGTAAGATAGACACTCAGGAAGGAACAGCTCGCTCCTCCGGACATGCTCTTATCAGTCTGCCACACTCGGGCCTGCAGTAGCATCTCACTGATGGGGAGGGCAACAGAATGGGAGGAGGCAGCTGCTGAGTCCTTAGCGGTAAGCTGCCCTGTACCTAGAACATTTTGTATATGAAAAGCTACGTGGTTTTACGGAAGCAGCTGGTATTGATCACTTCGGCCAAATGGGCTGGAATTTCTAGCTCTAAAGTGGTTATGTTTATCTCTCAAATGTGAGAAATACTGTTCTTTCTCGGGGTGTCTTGGTCCCTTTGAGTTAAATCCACTCAGTTTAGCCTGCGAGGCGGAAGCTCCATGATCCAGATGTGTACATTTATACGTTTGCTCACTAGATACTGTTGTGGAAACTAAAGACGAGATTCATAATACTCTTCAGATGTGGACAACTCTCCTTTTATTTTATCTTTTCTAGGTATATTCTCTGGCTAAAATTAAGCAATACAAATGCACCTTGACTTACAGTGGGGTTACGTAAAAAAACCATCATAGGTTGAAAAAATTGAAAAATGCATTTAATACACCCAATGTACTGAACATCCTACTTTAGTGGTACATTGTACTGTAGGGTGTTGGTTTTTTATGGTTATTCATCCTCATGTTTGTGGGGCTGACTGGGAGCTTTAGCTCTCTGCTGTTATCCAGTGTCACAAGAAGATTAGACTCGTATTAGGCAGGAAAAGATCCTGCTATAGTTTGGAAGAGTCCTCCAAAGGCTTGGCATTGAATGTCTGGTCTGTAGCCTGTGGTACTACTGCGATGTGGTGGGACCTTTAGAAGTTGTAGTGGAAGGAAATTGGGTCATCGAGGAAACGTCCTTGAAGATTTTGGGACTCTGGTCCCTTCCCTTTTCCCTCTTTGCTTCTTGGCTACCATGAGGTGAGTAGTGTTTCTTCTCACGCTCCTTGCCATGATGTTCTGCCTCGCTGTGGGCCCCAAACAAAGAAGATAATCTGTCAGGAACAACCTCTGGAACTTAGTCAAAATAAATCATTTCTCCTTTAGGCTGATTTTTATAGTGAAGAAAGAATTGTCATAGTGATGGAAGGGTGACCAATAAAAATCCAAATTCAAATTTCTACTGAACATGCTTTGTGTTCATCTCATTGTAAAGTAAAAGAGAAATCTTAAGGTAGATCTTCAGAAGTTAGGGATTATTTGTATATAATTCCATATCTATTTGCAGAGTTGTGAAGCATGTACAATGACATGTTTTTAAAAAATGTACACTGGACACAAAACTTTGCATAGAGAGACTGATAGAACCATAGGCCAACTTTACTTATAAATGAATGTAAAGATCCTAGATAAACTATAGACAAATTGTGTCCAGAACACAGTAAGAATAAAATCACCTGTGGGGTGGTCATACTAACAATTTAAAATGGTTTAATGTAACAAAAAAATTCTTGTATTTTAAACTCAAGGATAAAAGCCACATAATTCTCACCAATACAAAAAAAAAAGTCTTACATTTAGCGTCATTTTTATCCTTCCTGAAGAATTCTTCATGATATAGGAAAAATGGCTGGATCATCGATCTGATTTTGTAGTTAGATAGATTTGTAGATCTGATGGTGGATGTGTAGAATAGAAACTGTTCAGCCAGAAAAAGTGGGTTTGCTTTCCCATTTCTCCCCTGGCAACCTGTGAGTCCTTAGGCACATCGTGTTCTCTCGGATCCCAGACATTTCATCTGACGATTAATGGTAGTAATGGATATCTTTCGAAGAATAATGTGATACGAAATGCATGTAAAGCATCTAACACATATTGGTTTTTCACAAATGCTTGCTTTTTAAAATATCACCTGTTGTGGAGAGTTAGCCATCAAAACAGAGAGAGGAAAAAAAAAGTCAGGAAATGTCTAAACTTATTTAAAGGAACAAATGTTTGAAATTTTCTCATAATAATTCAGTAGGATGAGTACATCATCCAGGTAAGATCTTCAACAATAGTAGAGTAGAAGATTCAAAAATCTTTCATGACATGTATTGTAATAGAAGACTGCTTGTATTTGGTCATTCTGTTAGATCCAAAAGAAAACCATCATTCTCACAGGATGTGCCCATAGTGTATTGATTTGGGGGTCCACTGTGTTCCTCAGATTTAGGGTATTTGTTTTTCCAGAGCTGCTTATGTATGGAGTCTCCTCCATCTTTCTATTTCTCTGGTCTCCTGCTTTTCCAATCAAGCACTCACAGGAAGACCAGAGAGAAGTAGTTAACTTTTTCTCTTTCTCTTGTAACTCTCTTTTGACATTATAAATTAATCTCTATAATACATCCCTGCAGTTTTCCTGAATCTGTGACTATTTAGTTTGAGTACAGAAATGAAAGCAGGGATGAGTAGATAACTGCTCACTCCAGGTGTCCATGTCGAGTCTCAACAACCTCACATCTTTATAAAATCTAATAATTTATTTTGTGTTTCACAATCATTTTAATTTCATTATGTTCAGATGATTTGTCACATCAATAAGTATAATACATATTTGTTAAACTAATAGGGATCCAAGAAATCAGGCTTCTGAGGATCCTGAGTCTAAAATATGTCTTCATTTGAGGAAAAAGTTTGGTATATTTATCCAATAAATTTCCACAACATTGTCTGACTCTATTAAAATGAATGACCACATTTTGCTTTCTATTTTTTTCTAAATATTCCATAAATAATCAAGGAACAATTTATAGTTCTTATCTCTTTGTTCATCATGTCTTTCACTGAATAGGTCTTGCATAATTGACAAAACTATCTCTTGCTCTAAACTACAAAATATAAATTGTGCCCAACAACTGTCACTTGTGTGCAGAATGCACTTTTTTTTGTGCTAGGTGTCCCATCTGGGGCATATGAATTTAGCTTTTCCATATATAAATCAAATTTCTCATATTTCTTGCTCATAGGCACTTAGGCCACAGATGCTCTTGTAAGCTAAAATTATTTAAAATTATTTCTTGCTAAAAATTTCAAGCAGACCACATCAAGGGGACTATTAGTAGAAACAAATTAGTGGTATCAAAATATCTTTTTCTAATTATAAATAGCCAGAAATTTACAGAGTGCAGAAAAAAATAAAGAGAACAAAATAGGAATTGTTGCAGTCCACCATTTCGGGAGAACTACTCTTGAAAACTTGTTTCATTTCCTTCCCATCTTTTCTGTAATGTCCACAAATATATAGACATATTTATTCATCTATGCTTGTCTGTGTCTAGAGGGCACGGTGGGAAGAGATGTAGTTTTGATTTTGCTCAACAATAAATCTTAGGATTAGCAACTGTGATCACATCAAATTAAAAAGCTTTTGCGTGGCAATAAAACCACTAACTGTGAAGGGACAACCCACGGAATGAAAAAAGTTTTACCAGCTACTCCTCAAAGGACTAATATCTAGACTATAGAAACAACTCAAAAAAATCACCCCCCTAAATTTACAGACCCAATCCAAAAAGGTGCATCTGAAATGAACAGACACTTCTTGGGCAAAGGAGTAGAAAGAGCAAATAAATATATGAAAAGATGGTCAACATAACTGGCCATTTCTGAAATGCAAATAAAAATAACACCGAGATTCCATCTCACTCCAGAAAGAATGGCTGTCATCAAGAAATCAACCAATAATAATTTTGGCAAGGCTGTAGTGACAAACAGACCCTTCTCTATTGTTGGTGGCAGTGTAAAGTGGTGCAACCACTATGGAAATCAGTTTGAAGTTTCCTCAAAAAACTAAAAGAAGTTCCATTTGACCCAGCTGTTCCTTTCTAGATATATTCCTGAAGAGTGAAAAACATCATACCACAGTGATATGTGCAACCCATGTTCATAGCAGTACACAATTTATAATAGCTAAATTTTGGAATAATATCTGTATGCCCATCAGCAGATGAATAAATAAAGAAAATGTGGTTTTTACTTACAATGGCATACTACTGTACCATAAAGAAGGATAAATTTGAGACATTTTTAGGCAAATGGATGCACTTGGAGATCATAATTTCAAGTGAAATGAATCAGACACACATGTTTAAATATCACATTATTTCTTTTGTGTGAGAAACCCAAAAGGTAAATAAAAAGCAAAATGGAGGCTAGATATTGGGAAGCAGGAAGAACATGTTCAGATGAGAAGGGGAACAGGGGAGGTGGGAGAGGGTAAGAATGGAAGGGAAAAGTGATTTTAAAAAGAATGGGAGAAAAAATGGAAACAAAGCTTTTGTAAATGGGGAGGGGATGAAGGTTTGAAAGGAGGGCAGGGGAATGGGGAAAAAAGAGGAATTAAAATCTATTATGTGCAGGTATAAACTCCTTATGATGAATGTGATCATTAAGTATGACGAATGTGTACAAAAAAACAACAAAAAAACCCTTAGATTGTCATGTGCTTTACCTGTTCACAAACACATCAGTTTCCTTGGTGTGTCCTTATCTATATTTTGCTAATAATTTATTAGGGACCCAGAAAGTCACAGGAATCTGGCCAATCATCTTCTAAACCTTCTATTATGTTAATACCTGATTGATCTAATTCCTTTAGAAAAACAGAGGACACTGCAACACTTTGAATTATATACTTCTTGCACAAAAAAGAGACTGGCTCTTGACATCTAGGTGGAAACAAATATTTTATCTAATTCCAAGTATTGGGAACTCACAAATGTAAGAACTGGTCCTTAAAGATGGTCGAGTTTAATTTTTCTATTCACAGATAAAATTAGTCTACTACTTGTAATTCTAGTGATTCCCCGATAGCATCTAACTCAAATTCAAAATATTTGGGAGGCTGAGGCAGGACAATCACAAATTTGAGCCCAGCCTGGGGAGTGTAGCAACACTTTGTTTCAAAGTAAAAAATTAGAAAAAGGGCTAAGGATGTAGCTCAGTACAAAGGCCCTGAGTTTAACCCTCTGCCCTGCAAAGAAGAGAAGGAAGAAAAAAAGAAAGAAGGGAAGGAAGAAAGGAAGGAAAGAAAGAAAAAAGAAGGAGACTAGATGGAGTAACACTGATGAGGAATGGTATAATAGCCTTTCGTCTCTTGCCATCATGGTGGCACAAAATTTATGCATTAGTGCGTAAACAGTCTCTTAAGGATATAAAATAAGTTCCTTAAGGTGAAATCAGTTTTGAGAGCTACCACCATTTTATTTCTAATAAAAAGATAATATGAGGGTTTGTGATTTAGCTTAGTGGTAGAGCGCTTGCCTAGCAATTGCAAGCCCCTGAGTTCCATCCCCAGCACCCCCTCCCTAAAGAGTTGAGTAAAAAGATAATGTGATTTTAATTAAAAATTTCTTAAGAAAACATAGATTTGAGTGTTCTTACTCATCTTCCGTTAAAATTTTGTTTTAAATTTTGAAAAATGTATGTGTTGTCCATGAGAACTAATCACAACCATAAACAATCATCATCTCAGTAATAAAATACCATTTTGAAATTTATGTGTAAGCAAAGTAAAAATCACACGTCCTAATCAGGTGAATGCAATTCTCAGGTTTGCAGAATCTGAGAGTTCTATTGGACAAAGCCTGTAAAATAAAGATCTTTTTGATGATCATATTTGTCAATTTGTACTCACTGTCTGATTGATGTCTGTGTGTGATCTTAGGTGGAGAAGCCATTCCAGATGTGGGTTAAACCCTCATGTTTCTGTCTTGATATTTCTTGAAAAACCAGCTTGCTAGGGCAGTAACTTACATAACCATTCAAGAATTTCATGAATGTACAGCTAAAAGTGGGATTTGTTTCATTTTCCTATAATCCTCGTTCTCAGGAAAGTATCTCTGTTCCCTGAATTGGCCTTATTTCTTTCTAGACTAGATAGACAAGTGTCAGGCTGCTGGTGAAATAACCCTCAGATGTTAGTATTTATGGCAATAATATTTTTTTTTTTGTGGTGCCGGGGATCGGGCAATAATATTTTGAAAGTTAAAAATCTGCTATTTAGGGGCTGGGGATTTAGCTCAGTGATTAGAGTGCTTGCCTTGCAAGCACAAGGGCCTGAGTTCGATCCCCGGCACCACAAAAAAAAAAAAAATCTGCTATTTAAGAATTTAAGATTTATATTAAAATTCTATTCTATATGATACATAGAAGTAAAAAACTTTTTAAACAACTTCTAAATAGCTTATGTTCCTCCAAATAATTGGCTAAAATCCTTCTGCCAAAACACTTTTATCTTAACTACATGGTATTTAGCATGGTGTATTGTAAATATTTATTTATTTGCTTTTCTTCTCTGCTGAACCGAGCTGCTGGAGTACTAGGACAATTTCTAAGTTATCTTTTTAATCTTATGACCCAGAATAGTGCCTAACAAAAAGTGGGCGTTCAGTATGAATTGATTTACTTGAAGTAAGTGATTTTTCTCAAGCACATTGGAAATACTCCTATATATATTTATATAATATGATTATATATATGTTCTAATATATACACACATATGAGTACGTATATATGTGAGTGTGTGTGTATATATGTGAACATATATATGTACTCATATATATACACATGCCCACATATATAACACATACATGTATATACGCACACATATATGAAACATCATAATTGAAGTAAGCAGAGATTGATTCTTATAAGCAGACTAGTCATTTTTACCTGTTTATTAAAAAAGAGAGAATTTTGTATCAGACAGTTGTAGCATCTGCTCTTGCATTTACTAGCTGTGTAGCAGTGGACAGATTAGTCAACTGCCATGAATCTTAGTTTTTTACATATGAAATATAATTATTGAATGTACCTTACAGAGTCATATGGATTAAATGAGTTAGTATTGTAAAGAGAGTATAATATATTCCACATTATAATGTCTCAATGTTATTAAAAACTGGACTTTCCACTTTACATCTCCAGGTTAATTTATTCACTCATTCTCTTTTTCTTTTAACATATATTTTCTGGGCAAGGGTTAGTAATTAAAACATTCAAAAGTTGTGCTAAAAATCTTTTTCACACCTAAAAAACTAAACCTGGAAATTCCATTTGACCCAGCTATTCCCCTTCTAGGCATCTTCCCCAAAGCATTAAAGACATCATATTAGAGTGATACATATATACCCATGTTTACATCAGCATAATTCATAATAGCTAAATCTTGGAAGTAAGCTATATGTCCAGCAACAGACAAATAGACAAAAAGCATGTGGTATTGACACACAATGGAGAACTATTTCGCATACATAAATATACATTTGAGTCATCCGTAGGAAAATGGATGCACCTTGAGTCCATAATGTTAAGTGAAATAAATCAAACACACAACCTTAAATATCACATGCTTTCTTTTATATGAGAAACCCAAATTATAAATAAAGAGCAAGATAAAAGATAGATAATAGAAAATATGGAGATAGAACTTTCTCAAATGGAAAAGGGGTCAAGAGATGAGGAAAGAGGATTAAAAAAAGGAATTAAGATATGTACAGGTCCCAACTCCACACAAGAAATGTAAACATTGTGTACTGTAAACGTGTACTAGTAAAAGAATAAACGAACTCTTCTTAGGAAAAAATAAATAAACAGAAATCCTTTCCACAAAAGCATTCTTCATTTTACATATAAACTTTACATTCACATAGCATATTTTTGTACCCACACATATATATGTTTATATGTGGAACCTTATTATATTTATTATTGTATTCAATATTTTTTCACATAAGATTACAATTACTGTATTCTTTTTAGAAGTTGCATAAAGTTGCATAGACTGTACATATAACTTTTTTTTAAAAAAAATTGCTATCCTTTCGTGCTTACTTTGAGTATTTTTCCACTCCAAGATTACAAAAGAAAAACCCTATATTTTCTTCTACTATACTTTTATGTTTTGATATTTTACATAAACACCTTTACATATACATCAGATACTCATTTTCTTGCATGCTAAACTATCTGGATTGTAGAAGGGCCGTGCATTACTATATATCACTCTTGCTCTTGTTTAATAGCTAGATGTAAAGTTGTAGGTCAGGGATAAAGTGCTTTCCTAGCGTGCATGAGTCCTTGGGTTCAATCCCCAACACAGTGAAAAAAAAAATGTACAGTGAAGTCCCTTATCTAGAAACTGCACAGCCTTGGATTAATACCTGCTAGTTTGATTTAGGCTGTCAAAAAGATTCTTGTCACGGAACAGGCGAATTTTCTCAAATTAATTGAAACAAGATTTCCAGGGTGATGCCAACATGAATTGTGGTACAAAATCTCAAATCAGAGCAAAATGATCTTAATGTAAACATTTCAAGAACAAAACTGAGGCTTTTTCCTTGAATATTTTTGTACTTAAATTGTTAGTATCTCTTCTGCATGAATGTGTACAAATACATTCCTAATTGTCATAAGTATTTCTTTGCTATATTACTAATATGCTTGTGCATATATACACATATATTAGACAGCTTTGTTTCCTTTCTTAGTATTTTTATACCATGTAACATATTATTGATTGGCTTAATATTGCTACTTAAATGCTGTTAAATATGTATTACAATATTTAAATTATGGAATATTAGGGGAATAAACCTCACCCGAAGAGAAACTTTGCTTCCTATTCTGGGGAGGAATTAGTGAGTTTCTGGTTGTACACAGCAGAGTTGTGTCACACTAAGTGGAATTATGAACTTGCAATCGTCTTTCTTTGGAAATTGAGTGTGGTTTAAGGATACGTGGTTGTCAAGCTGACAAGGGATGGACTGTGTCAGCTTGACTGGATTGGGAAATGCCTGGCAGAAGGGTAAAGCACACATCTGGGATTCGTCTGTGGATTATTTCCAGAGATGATTGTCACACTGGCCAGGAAACTGAGTGGGGAAAGACCCACCTTGATTGTGCCTGGAACGAGCCAATAGGCTGGTAGCTTGGATGGTATGAAAGGGGAAGAGGAAGTGTTTAAAAGCTCCATTGTACCTGAGTGGGTGTGACTTGTGCTACTGCCTTCAGCTGTGGACGTCAGGTTCTAGTTTCTTCAGCCTTTCAATGTGGACTCAACTCTCTGGGGTGTTTCTAGGCCTCCAGTTTTGGACTGGCCCTACATCCTTGATTCTTCTTTTTTCTCCAGCTTCCAGCTTCTTGGACTGAGCAGCTTCCTCTCCAGCATGGAGACAGTTGTGCCTTTTCCTGTCTCTGGTCCTGTAAACCCATCTAATAAATCCCCTTGTCTGATTTTATACACACATACATATTTTCTATTGATTCTGTTCCTCTAGAGAACCCTAACCAATACAGACTATAATAATGTAAGCATTTCAGTAAGAACCAAGTCGAATTCTTTGCTTTCAACATCTTTCCTATGTAAATTCTTAGTGTCTCATCCATATGAATATATACATATGCACTCTTGACCATATCAGAGAAAGTAAACATCCCATTATGTATCAAGATTTGTGCAGAATTTGTTCTAGAAAATATCTATTTTAGAAACTTTTTGTTTTTATACTACAAAATCTTGGTTATCCCAGAAAATACAAACAACTTCACACATATTATTGATAAATCTTTGATAATGTAGTTTATCAAAGGAACTCCTGTTTTAACCCATATATGCTATGAGCATTGCTAACAAAGAAAAAGAAGTAGATTTACATTTTCTTCCTTTCTATGGCTGGTAGAAAAATGGCCATGATCCTGTAGAAAGTGAGCATCAATTAAGGCTGGACTCCCTGCTGGGTAACTTCACAGTGGCTGAATCAGACCTTTCAACAAGGATACTGAAAGGGCACACTTGGAAATATGCTTTATGTGATCCAACCTAAAGTACCCCTGACTGTACTTTGTGAGAGTTAAATAATACATTATTTATCATTTTCATTATTGTATTAGGAACGTGTAAGGTGTGGTTGAAATATATGGTGGATGTTTAAATTAAAAAGGTGTATTACAGTGAAAGACACATTACCATCAGTCCTCTCAAAATACTCCCCCAGTCTTCAGACACACCTATTCCATCATTCTTGCCACTTTCTACAGCAGTTCTGGAAGCCCTCTTTACTGAGTGTCTTTATGTGGTATGATCAAAAATATAGAATACTGCTGACAAATGTCACCCAACTGAAAGGCAGCCTCGTAGAAAAATTATAGCCTGCCTTCATCCACCTTATTCGCTGGATGTGGTACTGTGTGTGACTTCTGGGTCTTTCCACAAGTCAAAATGACCACAAAGGTTTAAATATTTTGATTCAGTATATCAAAGTAACTACAACAGTTCAGCTAAAGCTACTCCTGAAAATGGACTTCAGAAATGTTTCAGAAAGTGACAAGAATGGTGGAATAAGTATGTTCAAATGCAGTTTGTTTTACTGTAAAAATTTAAAAAATTGAATATCACATTTTCCTGTTGTGCCTTGTAAAAAAGGATAGGCGAGATTCTAAGAAGAAGAAATCTTATTTCTTATTGATTTTCTAGAGTTGAAATCAATTGCTAGAGGCCACTGGAAGGGCATGTGGCCTGAAGTAGTCTTTCCATGTGTTTTCTGAGTTTTAGGACAATATTTTTCTTATTTATTTCACCGTGCTGTGGATGGAACCCAGATCTCTGGTGTGCTAGGCAAGAGCTCTACCACTGAGCTACATCCCCAGCTACAGAAAAATATATTTTTAAACTACTGATATTAAAGTAAAATTTTATGTTGTTCATAAAAGATTTTCTTAGAAATTTATTTTATAATTTCTCTATAGACCTATTTCAAAGTGTTTTTTTCCCAGAAAGGACCATCCCTTTTTTTTTAGATTTTTATTAAAATTTATGAAAAATTACACAAACTTACCGGCCATTACACAAACTTACAGGTAATTACACAAGCTTACAGACCACAATACATTGTGCCTTTTGCTTATGACAGTGAGCAATGTAAACAACCACATAAATGAAGGAGCAAGTCACAAATTCATAAAGTTACTATAGTGCCCAGTGTATGTATCACTGTTTTAAATTTGGGTTATTAGGTTCTTATTTTTAAGATATTATTCCTCTGAATTCCCATTCCCCTCCCCCTTTGCCCTCTTCTTGTTCCCTTGAACCCTTTGTCAATTAGCTTATATCTAACACTTTGACTTTTTGTATCTATTGTTTACCCTTTTCTTTTGTTTGTATTTTACCTCACTAAATGAGGGATACCATACGGTATTCCGGCTTGCGATTCTGGTTTATTTCCCTCAACATTATATTTTCCAGGTCCATCCATTTTCCTACAAATGACTCTAGTTTGTCATTCTTTCTAGCTGAATAGTCCATTATGTATAGGTACCACGTTTTGTTTATCCAGCTATCCATTGATAGGTATACAAGTTGCTTCCAGAATTTAGCTATTATAAATTGTGCTGCTATAAACATTGTTACGCAAGTATCTCTGTAGTATGATGTCTCTAGCTCTTCAGGAAAGATACCTAGTAGGGCAGTGGCTGGGTCATATGGGATTTCTACATTCAGACTATTGAGAAATCTCCATACTGATTTCCATAATGGTTGTACTAGTTTGCATTCCCACTGACAGTGTAGGAGAGTTCCCTTTTCCTCACAGCCCCACCAGCATTTGTTATTGTTTGACTTCCTGATGACCGCCATTCTTTCTGGGGTAAGGTGGAATCTTAGAGTTGTTTTCATTTGCATTTCCCTATTAGCCATAGAGGTTGAACATTTTTTCATGTTTATTGGCCATTTGTATTTCTTCCTCTGTAAAGTATCTGTTCATTTCTCTGGCCCATTTCTTGAGTGGGTCATTGATTTTAGGTAGTTTAATTTTTTTTGAGTTCTTTGTGTATTCTATATATTAGTCTTCTGTCTGAGGAGTAGCTGGCAAACATTTTTTCCCATTTGTGGGTTTTCTCTTCACCCTATGACTCTTTTCCTGTACAGAAACTCTTTAGTCTAATGTAGTCCCATTTGTTGATTCTTGTTGTTATTTCCTGTGCGATTGAGCTTCTGTTTAGGAAGTCCTTTCCTACTCTTATGAGGACTATCTCTTATAAAAGATGCAGGGAAGGGGGAGTGTGGTATTCAGGGGTTAGGAATGAGTAAGAGAGTCAAGTTTTGTTATTTTTATCACCAGAGTACTATCTCTACCCCTGTCGCATTACAGGGCTCAAACTGAAGAATGCTTTTCGTGCAGTGCAGAGGATGTGGCCCATACCACTGCCTGCCTCAAAGCCATCTTCCTTGTGCTTGTGGGCTCATTAGTTGTCAGCTATATTGGTTGCTGGCTTGTACTTGCAGGCATAGAAAATGCCTGGTGAACACATCAACTCTCAACCTGCAAGTCATCATTAATATATCAAACCACTTTTTCTCTCTGAGCTCAAGAACCTGAATCAAGCAGCTATTACAAATCAATCAGCCCTGTCATAGTAGATAAAATCTGATCATCTGAGACCTAGATTTCAATCAGCCACCGTACTTCTGTCAAGGAACAGAAGGGTAATGATTTCCACACAGGACGGACTTCAGAATCTAGAAAAAACCTCAAGAGTGATCTTTCTGTCACCTCTAACTTTCTAAGCGGCAGTTCCCTCAGGTAACTGTTTTGAGACATCCTTCGCAGTCTGCAACAGTACAAAAAGGCTGAGACCCCAAGTCAGAAAAATAGGGTCCTTTGCGGATAAAGGTAATTATAAGTGACAACCCTAAATGTACTCTTCAAAAGAACTTTCTGGGATGAAGAAAATATTATGTGCTTCCAATACGGTAGTTGCCAGCTGTTGATTACTTGAAAAGCAACGAGTGTGACTAAGAACATGAATTTTTAATTTTATTTAATTGTAAAGAGTTTAAACAGCTACATAGTATTAGTCGCTACACTATTGGATAGGGAAATTCTATGGAATACTTCCATGGAAGGTATTTATCCTATTTATGATGGACAGTTAGTGTTCTGATTAAAGTACATGTTTCCCTCTTGTTATAAGCCTACTTGAAATGTGTACCATGAAAAAATAATTATGAAATCTGGAATTACGGCCTACTTTGGCAGTGCGTGGGAAGGATGATGAGTGATGTAATTAAAAATATGAAATACAAAAAGGTGATCTAGACCTTCAAGAAATTATTCATGTAAACTTGTTCACAGATAGAGACAAGCTATTTGTTGTAGATATTCCAGTCTTTCTAAATACACATATAGAGTCTGTGAGCTCTCAGATCCTACTGTTTTAAGTAGAAGCTGTGTTTTCAGTGGTTTTATTCTGACATAATACAGATGTCACACAGGAAGTATTCAAAGCTTTTACTGCAAAGGATGGATAGCTTATCAGGTTCTAGCATGCATGAGAACACCACTCAAAATCTGTCGAGGAACGGTGATATACAGAAGAAAAGAATAATCCTTCAACACATCATCACTTTTTGCTGGAAAATTGCTCTTGGCTCATCAACACATGCAAGGAACTCAAAAGAAATGAAGACAAACTTTGACCAACAGCATTTCGTACCATATACACAATGCTTTTCTACAAATGGAACATCAAATTATGACCATTTAATCTGTGCTTTATTACTAGATTTTCTCTGTTCTGCACATAAGTACAGAACAAGTGTCATAGTGTTCCAAGTGTCCCAATACTTTTATTTGAACTTACAGTGATCTAAGTATTTGTGTTCCTTTCACATGGGTCCTTAGTCTGAGGGAGACATTTAACGTCAGAGGATCAAACAAAATATTTCATGTTATAGTTTAGACAAAGAAGAAGGCTCTGCAGTTATTTTTCTTGAGAGGAAAACTCCAGATTAGCAAATGACTAACATGAATCTTAGACTAGATTTTCTGTGTTCTAGTCCTACATGACAGTGTTGAAATCCTCAAGTGCTCAGGAAGAAACCTATTTTTCTACAAAAGTGCAATGAGATTATGAAAAATTCTCCAAGTAAGATTTTCACACAAACTCTCAGCTCTTCATCCTTGTAGACTGGGAAGACTCACGCATCAGTGCAGAAGGACTAGGGAGTAGCATATGGATTTTTTGGCATCCTCTAGCTTGTCATCTAAGAGTCTACAACATCCTCGTAGCCTGACCTTAAATTTCAGAGTGAGAGTTAGCATCCAGATGAAATATATTCCTGTATGCTTTGCCTATGCCATCACCAGCATATGAGATGACAGGAATCTATAATAATATTTTTCAAAAAGTCATATTTATGGTATGATTCATGTTGACATAGGTGGATAGCTTGAATTTGTTAGGAAGTGTCTCTTCTAAATACTACTCCTGGTACCAGATATAAACTAGTGTGAAATGTGACTTGGTAAAAGATATACCTTTTTATCAACTTGTGGTTGTAGGCTTGGAGGATTTTACATCATTGAAGCATTCCAAGGAAGTTATGTAATGTAAGTAAATATTTTTAATGACAAATGGCTGGAATCTTCACTATATTTTAAATAGCTTTTACCTGCTGGTAAATGGGTCACATATAACAAAGAAGAATATAAAAATTATGACAATTTACATACAGAAAAGAGTGACTTCAAATCTTCCCAAGACTACCTCGGAGATTTGGAGCAGGCAATCCCAGTAGTGAACAGAGTCTGTACCCTAAATTATACCACACGACACAGTGCTGAAATCTTTGTTATATGTGATTTTTTTTTATCATATCCATGGTTATAATTTTTTCTATTTTTAAGAAAACAGAAGAAATGTCATAAAGTCTTCCATGTTTGCAAGAATACTCAGTTGTTAATTGGCTGTAGGCATGGAATATAGGAACTGCTTAAACTCATTTTTGATAGTGTTATCTTAAAAATTGCTATGATGCTGGTTTAAGCATGAGTAGATTAAACCTTGTTGCATATAATACCAGTAATAATGGAACAGTACAACTTTGCTGATTGTTTTCAATTTATTCTTTGCTAATTAATCCATTCAGCCTTTCTACTTCTCCTTGCTAATTTATATTTTTCCATAAAATTGTCCATTTTGTTTAATTTAATAAATTTATTGGTAATTTAAAATATTCCATTACAATAAAAATTAAAATACTGTCACATATCTACATTTATTAATCTAATATTTTTATTAACTTATATGTTGTTACTTAATTTTTAAAGTATACTCACAAAAATATTTTATTAGGATTTTATTGGATCAATTCTGATTTTTTTGTATGCTTATGATTTGGGGGGTTTTCATTTCTCCATTTGATTTCTTTGAGGTTATTTTGATATTTTTTGGTAGCGTATTCTGTAGAAAAATCTTCTACCCATTGTCGATTATTTTTAACAAATAATTTTACTTATTTTAATAAATAATGTTTTAATGTTTATAAACCCTGGTCTGAGAACCAAATTGCCCTCACCTCACTGGCTTTGAAATATAGTATTGTTGTTTTTGCTTCATTAAATATTATGCAATTTATATTTTGTTTTCCTGCTTAACTCATTAATTATTTATATGTGGAAATTTTTTTTTTCAAAATATATGGATTTAGAAGGAGAGGAACTGTCTTCCTGCTGACTCCTAATATTACTGTATGTGAATGTGAACATTGGTACCAATACTGTAGTGTAGAATTTATTGAATCCCGTGTAGCTCCTGTTTTTGTAAAATGGTTTCTGTGTGTTTGAGGAGAATGTATATTCCCTGTTTCTGGAACTTACATCTGTTACAGTCTTTGTAAAATGGTCTCTCTGTATTTGAAGAACATGTATATTCCCTATTTTAGGATGCATAATTCTTCACAAATCTATTATGTAAAACTTGGTTATTATGTTGTTCAGATTTCATATGCTTGCTTTGTTTTTCTTCAGCAGTCAGTATGTAAGCAATGTATATTATATTTATGCGTGTGTCTCTTTCTCTTTGTATTTTTATCAGATTTTGCTTTAGGTATATTTTAAGCTTTATTTGGGTTTATGCAAGTTCAAAACTACATCTTTTTCCTTTTACTGATACATAAAACATCTCTCTGTATTGCTTGGATTCTATTTGGTTGGGTTTAATATTACAGTATTCTCTTTCTTTTGGTATGATTTGACTGGTTTGTATTTTTGCCATTCTCTTTACCTTCAACCTCTTGTTTCCATATATATATTACATATAATATATTAAATATTACATATACACACATACACACACACATATTTTCCCTCAACAAATCTAGTATTGTCCATTCTGAGGTTCTCTTTCTTCTAACAGGGTAGTCACCTTTATTATAGACATTAAGACCTTTGGGCTTGTGATTACTTTCTTTTTTGATGTGTTTTTATATTTGCTTTGTTTTCTCATTGTTTTGTTGTTTTCTTCTTGACTTGTATTGACTTTCTCAAGATTTCTTTGCTCCATCTTTTCCTCTACTGGTTTAAAAACTATACATTTTTTACCCTTTTATTGATCCCTTATATTTTATTTATTTATTTAGTGGTACTGGAGATTGAAACCAGAGCCTTCATACATTCCCAGCCCTTTTTAAACTTTGTTTTATTTTTTTAATCTATTTTTTGAGAGGGTCTCACTAAACTGTCCAGGCTCGACTTGAATTTATGATCTTCCTGCCTCAGCCTCTCAGAGTGCTAGGATTACAGGTTTGTGCCACTACCCCTGGCCAATCTCTTTGCATTTTAAACACATTATTAAGTATAGTTTCCTAATAAAGTCTGATGTTATTCAGTTACTTTCCATTTCCTGGAAAACCGTGAGAATGCTAGAATATTTTTAATTTTGGGCTCCTATTCACAAACTTCCTTCATCCATCCTTTTCACCCCCCCCCCAGGTAACCCATGCTGTATTCTGGAATTTTATTTTCAACTAATTGTTCAAATATTTGTGTTTGTTATCAATATTTATTCAGATTATCACCAGCAAATTTATACTGCTTATGTATTACTTGCTATTGAATTTTTTTTGTGTGTGTGTGCTGGGGATCAAACTCAGGGCCTTGTACTTGCAAGGCAAGCACTCTAACCACTGAGCTAAATCCCCAGCCCTTTGCCATCAAATTATTTATCTTCTTCCTTTTGGGCTTATTTTTCTTCTTGTTAAAATATTTTCTTTAGATGTTCACTTCTGTGGAATCTACCAGTACTAAAGTTTCTGAGTGTCTTACCATATTAAAATAGCCTTATTTTACTCTTCAGTGGTTTACTTTTTGCTCTTGATGTTTTATTGTGTATTAAATTCAGGCTTGAATCATTTTCTCTGGATTTAGAAATATTTTCCATTGCTTTCTTTCATTCTATGGTACTGAAAACAAATCTGAAGTCATTCTGATTCTTATTTTTGAAATTAATCTTTCTTGTCCCTCTGGTAGATTTTACAATTTTCTCTTTACTGTTATTTTTGTGTTCATAGTATTTTGAATATGATTTTATGTTTTTCTTCCAGTTCTGGGAAATTCTCAGGGCTACTTTTTCCAGATTTGTTCTTTTTTATTCCCTCTATTATTTGTTTCTGGAAATAGCATTAGAGGAACATTATACTTTTGGGTATCTATTTCAAATAGTTTCAATTTTCCTTCTGGATTTTTATCTTTCTATGTTTTTGTGCTACATGTAAAATAATTCTTCAGTTCAATCTTCTGAAGTACTGATTCTCTTCTTGGCTATTAGGACCACAAACTGAAATTACATTTTACGGGTTTGGACACACAAAATTGGACTAATTATAACCCGAGATTTGGTAAACACCAACATTTTTGCTCTAGCTAATTTTACTTTTTTATTTAGTATTTTCTTGACATAAGTACCAGGATCTGTTATCAAAGACAAGGACAGAAACATACACATTAATTTACAAGTGCCTATGTCTCTCCTGTGTTTCTTTGTTTCTCTAATCCAATTGCCCTAAGTTTTGTTTTTGTTTTTAATTTGCTTTCTAAAACATTTGGTCACACACAGAGATACTGTATATACCTAAAATAAATGGTTTATTTTTAACTTTTTTGTCCTTTAACAGGACATGTACATATGACAGGTGGGACTTTCTTTTTTCCTCATTATTAAGATTTTCAGGTTAATCCATGTTTTCGGCTACTGATAGACCATTCATTTTGCTAGTACATAATAACTTCTTTATGTGCATATTACTATTTGTTTTCCTATTCCCAGGTTAGCAGAATTGAGCTGTTTACGTGATTTAAAATATTTTACTCTAAGTATATTGAGCAGAAAGGGGATTGAATATAGGGCACTAGTGGCAGCTGCAGTTGTTGCAGGGCTTGAGACGACAAGGCCGCGGTCGTGGAGACTGCAGCTGTCCCAGAGGAAGCGCACGGTACAGGAAGCAGGGGCGAGCTGCCATCAGTGGTCCCGGATGCTCGTAGTAGGGAAGTGGGCCGTTTCCAGAACCACCAGAAGCTCCCTTTCTGTTCTTTACAATGCTATCTGCTTTGCTCAAATCTGCTGCTGGAGACTAATAGTTTCTCCCTCTTTATATATTCCAAACTCACAGAGGCGCTTCTCACTGCTGTCATCTAAATAGTTCCCATGATCTTCTGCTATATAAGTAAGGACATGGATAGGGAAAATGTTAAATTGATCTTAGAAAATCGAGTGCAACACGTATAAAGGTTTCTTTTGAACATGTGTAGAAATGAGAGACTCCAAGATATTTGAATATTTAAACTTACAAGGTAATGACTAACATTATTTTCTAATTTACATTTTCACCAGAAATATATGACATCCTAGTGAATTGCATACTCTTATTATTTTTATATTGTATGGCACTCTGAAATTTGGCCAATAACATGGATATGGGCCAATATATCTCATGGTGTTAATTTGCCTTTCCTTAATTTTTATTTTGTAGTACTGGGAATCGAGCCCAAGGGCTTTCTACCACCTAGGTACATCCACGCCCCTTTTGCTTCTTTTTGAGACGGGATCTTGCTAAGTTTCCCAGCCTGGTTTTGGACTTCAGATCCTCCTGCCTTTGACATATGAGTAGCTAGGGTTCAGGATGTGCACTGCTGCACGCGGTTTTCCTAATTCATGACGAATATCTTTCGTTGCACTGTTGTGGCTGCGTCGATGTCCTGAATTTTTTCAAAGTATTTATGTTTCGTGATCATTTTGACCTGGGGGAAGAGCCAGCAGCTGCCTGCTTCTAAATCTGGTGAAAAAGGTAGATGAGGACTCTCAGCGGTGTTTCTACCTGCATTTCCACCGGATGGAACTCGGCGACAGGATTCACCATATTTTTTATCACACCTTGTAACGACATGAAAAAGGATTTGTAGAACTGATTGAGACAGTGGCAGAAACCTGAAGATAAGTGTGCGTGTAAACAGGAAAGAGTATTTCGAGAGGATTAATGGCAATGTATAATTTTTGATTTCTGCAAATATATTTTCATTTCTGAGTCTTCTTTCTCTGAAATTTTCTTCCCATTTTCCAGTAATCTCTTGACGAATTCCTTGCTTTATAGTTACACTTTTTAAAACATTGTCTATAGCTACAACATACATGCGACAACTCAGCATCTGCAGCTTTTGTGAGTCTAAATCTGTTATTTCTTATTTGTGTGTACTGATGCTAATAGTGGTAATTTTGCTAATTTTGTTTGTGGATTGATAATTCAATCTTAATCTTGGTGAGTCCTTCAGGACTCACATTTATTAAATCCTATGTGAGTCTCTTTCCTTAAACCTCCGAGTTTAGTCTACTAGGTATAATCCAGATTATTGCTCTACGGGACTTTTTCTATGACTTTCTTCTTCCCCAATATTTTTTTGTCACTCCTTTTTTTGGATTGAAAGTTTTGATTCTTTTACTTTCACAGCTTTTTTTCTCGTTCAAATGTGTACACTCTCCTCTTGATGAGTATCACTGAACTTTTACCATATGTAGATAAGAAAGCATTAAACATCTCCTTTTTCTGCATCCTATACGAGACAGGAATTTCAAGCACCTCCCTGGCATTGTCTTCCTGCAGACTCACACACGATGGATTTATTTCCACTGTATTGTTCCTTACTGCCTCACCAGTGCTTTAATGTCTCTCTTCTTCCAGCTTAGCTCTCAGATCTGTGGCCTTGGCTCCTGCCTCCTCTGACCTACTTCCCTGTGCATTCCTAGCCTGACCTTGACATCCTCTACTTCAGATGCTTGTTTGAGAAACCCTGGCTTCTGTATTCTGAGCAGTGTTCATGTTTATTTCTATGAGGGCTTCTGAGAGAACTTTACCCCCTTTGTCAGATCAACAAGGGTAACTTATTTACTGTGGTCTCCTTACTGCGAGAAGGTGAGTCGCCACAGCAATAGCCGTTTATGATACACTGATTTTGAACCTTTAAATTTTTCCAACGCTCATTTTTCTCATTTAAGGTATTTAATTAGTGTGTTAGTTTTCTTGTTGCTAAGACAAAATACTTGACATGTAAAATTTAAAGGAGGAGCAGTGTATTTTGGCTCACAGTTTAAATGATTTCAATCTGTGCTCAGCTTGCTCCAAGACACCAACATCATAGCTGAGGGTCCTAGCAGAGGAGAACGGCTCAGTTTATGGCAGCTAGAAGCAGAGAGAGCTGGAAGAGAGTCAGAGAGTCAGAGAACAGAGGAAGGCGCCTGGACAAGAACACACCCTTCAAGGTTGCACCCTAGTGACCCACATTCTCCAAGCAAGCCCACCTCCTAAAGGCAGGTCCAGCTATGAGCTCATCAATGGATGAATCCACCAGCAAACATAGCACCCCCATGATCCAATCACTTTTCAAATGTCACACCTCTGAACACATTAAGCTTTTGGTGGGACATTTCTAATCCAAAACATAACAGTTAGTTTTTAAGTAAGGACAATTCTTGTTTTATAACCACTACTCTTGTTTAATAACCTACTATAATCTTTTCATATATTCATTTATCTAATTTATTCTTTTATCTAAAAATTAGGTATTGAAATTTTACTTTGTATAGGAAATTATTCCAGATTTTGGAGCATATAGCAGTAAATAAAACAGACAAAATTTCCTGCTTCCTGCAGCCAATATCATAGTGAAAAAAATAATGGCTATTCATAGAGGACTTAATATATGTCAGGCATTACTTGTAATATTTTCCATAGCTTGCAAAAAAAACAACTATTTCTATTTTCCATATTATCCCCTTTTGTACTGGATATATGCATTTTAAAAATCCATTTCAAATTACTCAATTATTTTTATTCCTTCAGGTTTAATTCCTTCATACGTTAGATTTCCAGATGGTTGGTGTCTTATTGTTCTCTTTTAATTTATTTCTGAAAGAAAAATTTACCCTTACACGTTACAGATTAATATGCTTTGCAGAAGTATCAAGTCAAATCTTGAGAATTCAAAGTTCAAGTTTTAAATGATTTTTACTGTATGAACAATTAGTTGGTATAGTTGATAAAATTTTCCCCTGTGAACACACACACATAAAACACATTCTTCATCTCTCCTCATATAAGTGTCTGCACATATACAGAGATTTATGTAGATACACATATAAATACATGTAGATCCACATATATGTGTGGCTGCACACATAAATGTGAATATGAATATATATGAAATGTATATGAATGAATATATGAACTATGACTATATATATGGAATTCTAATCTTTTTAAACCATCGTCCTCTTTTACTATTGTATTTTTCTTTTGTTTTCCATTTCGAGGTGATTTTTTTCTATCTCATCTGTAGAAATACTCTTCTTTGATTTTCAGATACAGATATGTATTGGTTAGTTTATCTTGTTTCAATAATTTTTATGAATTTGGAACGTTTCATTTCATGCTTAATCTACCGTTTGAAGTGGAATGTCCAGTTTAGGTTTCATATGTCATTTCACATGTAATTTTCAAAGTCTTGATTTAAATTTTCCTGTGTATTATTAATAGTATTGACAGCTTTTTTGAAAGTCTCTCTCTTTTTTTTTTGCATACGCGACATTGTTTCATTTGTTTTGCTGCATACAATGAGGTTCAGTCCAGTAAGTAAAGTTATTGAAAGTCTCCATAATTAGCTTCACATGCAGAGAGAAATCACAGCTAAGAAAATTTCATAGTTGCTGTGCTGACTGGGATGTCATTATTTGGTGATATAAACATCATTGTCCTTGCTTTGTTGTTGATTCAAGGGTTACATAAACCCTTGAATAGTGACACCGGTCCACTGTAAAATAGACTTTACAAAATCATATGAATTCCTCAAATTCTTTTAATCATCAGTGAATGAAAAGTGGCAAAAATATTTCATTGCACTTTATACTTGAGTTATATATTAAATGCCAGAAATACAGAGATGGATACACAATGCTGTCTATGCCAATTATTTCATGATAGAATGAAATCCTCTCAGCGTGGGAATCCTCTGAAGTAGGATGAATACCATCAAGTTCTTCAATGGTTTCCTAAACACATGTTTTCATTTCTTTTGCACAGATAATGAAAAGTGTACAGACCCCTGTGGAGCTCCACTTGTTATTTTCTGTTCTTTCTTTACCTGAAGATGCTTTTCTAGGAATTTATTTTATGAATAGGAGCTGCCAGTTCACTAAGTAGCCACCTCATAGTCACACATTATTCCAACTGTGCAAGCAACAGCTGTGAACGAGAGAAATGCATATCATCATAGAGCTTATGGAGCTCAATATGTTAGTGCTGTTTATTCAAAAGACCACCTGGGTTTCTGGAGAAATTGGAGAAGTTCCAAAGGAGAATGAAGACACAGTGAAACCTTTGGAGTTGTAAGCCGAAGCATCATTGCTTTGAGTTAAACACAACATGACAGTCCTATGGGAAACTCCATTTCCAGTATCTATAGTACAGTGTTTTTGATTAGAATATTAATTAACAAATAGATGGCTAAACTTCCAAGCTCTCTTTTTTCACATATGAAAGGATATGGAATTATGACTATCACTGTGAGGTGAAATTATATTGACATGTGAAAGGAAATGCTCTCCCTTCTCCATTTTTAACATCTATATTTTTCCATGTTTACTTTAACATTTGGAGAGGTTGTGTTGCTGACTCAAAATACACAAAATATTCTACTTTTTCAGTAGATTATCATTCTGCCTCCTCCAGGTTATTGAGGGAAATTGAGTCACCATGGAACTCCTCAGCAAACTTTGCCTGTCTAGAATCTCACCATCACTCTGAGGGTTCCTGACTTAAGGGGAGAATTCTGGAGGGAAATGTCAAATAATGAAGGAATGAATGATGCATTGTGATACCTGGTGCTCTTGTATTAAGGCTGTTGAAGAAGGGAAAAGTGCAGAATATGCCTGA
>PVJO010024586.1:0-24141 GCA_004026905.1 Hystrix cristata | reverse complement strand
TAAGTGTGTGAGTGGTTATTACTGAAGGTAAGGCTGATTAAACTTTTGTTTGTACCTAATAGAAATAAGTGAGACTGTGTTTGGCAAGTTAATGTATGGCTGCACATTTTAAAACATCAGCTCAATAAGTTAAAAAGCACAAATAATTTGGAGAGGAAAACTTATCATCCATGAAAAACCAATTTGAGATGAATGTTCATGTTTTAATGTACAAATATGCGAAGATTTTCTCACCACAAGCTAAAAATAAAAAATATGGGAATTCCACATAAATCAGTGAGTATAAATTCTCCAGAATCTACAGAGAAGCACGGCTAGGATACTGGTATGGCAGAGACCCCGCTGCACTGAACAAAACACATCTCTATACAGGCAAATACAGTATGGAGTGTTCAAAGTTGTAAGCAAGCCCAGTGTGACATGAAATCCCAGACAAGTGTCTCCGAGCTTATGTGTACTCAAAGATTTGACCAATACACAAATTCTCTGGAGGCCCAAATTTTACATTTTTATATGTGCTCCTGCTACCGACATCACCAAGCCTCATCAGTTAATGAATAAATAGTGTTAAAACAAATTGATCCTACAGTAAAACGTACCCACTATGAAGAAAACCTTAAGATGCCTTATGTTTTCTGTTTGAAGTGTTTGTCTACATTTTGTGCTACTTTGATGTGTAGTATGAGCGCCTAAATGAGAGGACTCTTGTCTCTGATGACTCTTTGCATTTACTCTGGCCTCTGAAATTTTACCTGGCCTTGGCAGATAATGACTTTGTCCATAGCTGCCTTACTTGAAGGGTTTTTTGTTTGTTTGTTTGTTTGTTTGTCAACAGAATGAGCAGATATTTCTTGAAGTAATGAGACACTGATTGCCTGATGAGTCTCTTGGAAAAGTTTTCATCCACAGCTCATGAACAGCATCTGTGGTGAATGTGCACACAACTCAAGAGATCGAAAGCAAATGTTGACGTGGTCATTCTTACTTGCTAATTTTTTAAAGATAAACTCTGTGCTTCAAGGATGCTTGGCTGGAGCTATTACCCAACAGACTGAATGGAACGGGAGTGGTAATCAAATCTGGAAGAAAAATTGTAAATGTCTCAAAACTATACTGCAATCATAACAGATGTGTGGAGAGGAGCACTGGGTCATTGCTTGATAGTAAACTTGCAATTAGGAAGAAAACTCAATGTCAAGTTACAAGAAAAAAAGAATAGAAACAGAATGAAATGTTCAAAGAGAGGCATGAAAATGAACTATTTTAACTTATCTCTAGATATATTGAGAAAAAGAATCCCTGAACACTGGTTAAGGCTCCAAGGCAGGAACTTTGTGGTAGAAAGGCAGACCAAGAAGCAGAGTAGGAAAACTGTCAGAGAAGAGTGTGTGAAGGACCATATATGTCCCCAGGATTATACCTCTGTGGTCAATCCAGACACACCCAGGAGCAGGCTTTAATAACATGCTAGGCATTTCTTGATCCAATCAAGTCGATACACCTCCATTAATGGTCACAATCCATGCTTCATCAGATTCACACTCAAACATATCTCATTAAACCATACTTAATTTCCAAAGAAAAAAATACCAAGTTCATAATTCCACGTAGCATAATACAACTTACCCACGAATAACTGGAAATGTAATAATCTCTCCCCCAAAGTCTCAACAGTTGCAGCATTTTCAAAAATCAAACTCTAAGATTCTTCTGAAAATAAAGGCAAAATCTTAGCTGTGAACCTCTATAAAACAAACAAAACAAAACAAAACAAAACAAAAACAAATTACATAATCATGAGGCACAGGATAAATGTTTCATTCCAAAGGGTAATAATAAGGAGACAGAAACGAATTGGACCAAAGAAAGACCATGTATCAAAGGGTTTGGGCAGCTCCACCCCTCCAGCCTTGCCATTTGGAGCCCATGGCCTTTCATTTGAGCTGGCTCCATTCATTCCCCATCACTTTCCTTGGCAAGCATTCCACATTCCCGGCATCTCTGACTTCCTGGGCTCTCCAGTGAAACTTTGGCTTCATTCCCACAGCTTCATGCATGCACTTCCCCCTCATGGGCTCCTTCCCTGGCTTTCTAATCTTTCCTTTGAAATTGGGGTGAAAGCCTAGCTGACCTCGCAGCTTTGGCATTCTGCACCCCAGTCAAGCCAGCATTGCATGAACAATGCCAAAATCTACCAACAGTGTGGGAAGTAGCCAGGCCCCCTTGGACCATGGCTACAGCAGCCTCTGAGTGCCTGGATGGCTGAACATGGTGAAATGAATCCTGGAGGACCAATTCCCTATGGCATTTTTCTCAAGTAAGTATCCTAGGGATTCTCCTTTCATGAAATAGTGACAATTTTGCACCCTTGAACTTGTAATGGGTGGAGTTTTATTGATTTCTGAGATGCCCAAAAGGCATCTTTCTTCTTTTTTTAATTTGTTATTAGCACATGTTTGTAGTACATAACAATTACATTTATTGTAAGGAATTGGTACATCTTAATTCTTTTTTTTTTCTTTTGTCCCCTGCCCTGCCTCTCCCTCCCTGCTCCTTCCAATTCTTAATTCCCTTCCCATTTGCAAAAGCTGTGTTCTCATTTTTTAATTCTTCCTTTTTTTCATGCCCTTCTCCCTACCGCTTTCCTTTGTCCCTTGTCCCACAGGCATTATTTAGTTTCTTTTTCATGGCACTACTGCTCCAGCATTACACGTTTCCTTCTGGGCCAAATTTTTTTCTGCTCTGCTTTTTGCCTCCAGTTCTCATTATAAATCTGGCCAAAAGCATCCAGAATTATCCATGCCACACCCTGAATGTTGGCCGCCTTGAAAGGTCCTCTGCCAGATTAATTATTCCATAGTCCTTAAGCTCAGTCTCCTACAAAGTCTCAGGAGGTGGGCAAAATGTAGACAAATTTTCTACTGGAATGTAACACACACGGCCTCTAATCCAAATGCCAGAGGAGTCCTTCTTCCTAACCAAAATCTCCTGACCCCAGCCTTTACTGTGTGCACTGGTATCAGCATTCTGCTCTTCAGAGTTCTAGCCATGGCCACCCACCAGGCTCAGCTCACTGTGTTCTAAGGCTTTCAACCCTTATCACCAAATCTTTCAAAACTCCTCCAGCAAAACAGTTTCTGAACCACATGGTCAGGTACAGTCACAGTAATGACTCCACTTCTCCATACAAATTTTATGTATTAGTCTGCTTTCTTGTGGCTAAACACAACACAGAACAAGGTTTATAAATAAGGAAGGTTTAGAGAGGTAGAAAAGCTTTTGTCTCATTCTACAAATGCTTGAGCCTAGAAAAGTGATGGTGTAGAACTTGGAAAGGGCCTCTCTTTCATGAGAAAAAGAAACAAAGTAGTATCCAAAAGTGACAAAAATTATCTGATTTAATAGCTTGCCCAGTATTTATGTTTTATGATTCTAATAAAGTTTCTCATTGGTTGATGACTTATAATTCATGTCTCTCAAAATGCTTTTCTACTCATATTTGTATTAGTACATGCTTGATTACATTCATCCTGGGGAGTTGGTACATGCACACCACACATCTTAGTTCTTTTTGTGTCTCTTTCAAATGCTTTTAAAAAAGATCCTGGTCATTTTAAAACCAACAATAGGTAAGTGAAACCAGGAAGCAAATTTTATCTTTTCCTCAACTGAGTATGTTTCCATGGTGATTATTCAGTCTTTTTTTTTTTTTTTTTGTCATCTTCAGAGGAGAGGCTAAGAGAACAGAGGGGACAAGTAACAAACTAGGATCACGCTCATCTCCTGAGGTCAGGTCTGCCCAGGGCAATGCCAAAAGCCAGCTGCAGGACTCCTTCCCTCCATGGCAGCAGGAACTTCCTCTTTCTCATATGCCACACCAACGCTCTTGTGGCCACTTCCTGTGAATTTCCTACTAGTTTCTCTTAATTCATTGAAAAGAAAGTTTTATGCTAATACTGTTTGTTTCTTCTTTGTGAAAGAGAATCTTTTTTGTCAATGTCTTATACTTTGAGTATCAACTATGGTTAATTTCTTACTATTTTGTTATGAAATTTGGTCAAATAAAAAGGAATAAAAATGCTAACTCAAAGATGATTTACAATTAGCATCTGTTGTGAGATGTTGTAAAAGAGGCATAGAAAAAAATGGAATAAGAACCCATAGATGGAAGAAATGTACAAGATTAAATTTGAAATAATAATTTAAAAATGTACATCCAATCAAATATCTTCAATGGGAAGGATTTTTTTTCCCCTCAAATCACCTCAGTTGTTTTCATTTAGACAAAATTAAATGGTATGAGGGATTATAATTATCAAACTATTTTTAATAAGGAATAAAGAAAATATTTACATTTCAAGTGTTTATAATCTCCCCAGCCCCACATTGTCATTATTTCTAAAAAGAAGAGTCCATGTCTATCCCAAACTACTGGCTCAGCTCCTTTATATTAGTGGTAAAAATTACCTGGAGTGGGGTTGGCTGTACAGAGGGAGGAAAGGAGGGAGAAAATGTACACGTTAGATTGAAAGAGTGAGCAGGCCTGAAGTCAGAGACTGGAGGTTGGTAGTGATGGCTGCTCTTAAAGAGGAACGGACAAAAGGCGACTGAAGGAACGTTGACATGTGTGATGAACATGAGTCCTACTATTAGCATTTTGTATAGTGTAAAGCATAGTGAAGATCTAAACTGTATTTCTTTTCTAAATGTGGAACTGACATAACTTTGAATGCCACACCAAGAAAAATCTAGTTCATTTCACACTTTCTCTTGACTTCTAAGACAGTTCCACCCAACACCCTGGCTTTCCCTGAGTTTCCCAGAAACATAACCTTGAAAGTTTGGATTAAGTTTCAATAGAACTGACTATACTTATTACTAAAAATTCATCAGGCTGTCACTCACTCACATGCTACAATCAGTTGTTGTACCAGAATTTGTTTATTGAGTCTCATCAACAAGGACACAGACTGCCCTACAGTGCACATTTATCTTCTCAGCAATTTAACAGCCACAGTATCTGCTGGAGAGAAACTAGGGCTAAGACTAATGCACAAAAGCTCATTTTCTTAACCAGATCCATATGAGGGTCATTTCATTCCCAACCATCTCTGTTGTCAGCAGATTTAGAATAAAAATGTGTGTGCCATATTCATTACGATCTTCCCAATCTGTTTGATAGAATCAATACCCTGAGAAAATTTATATATTCCTTCTCATATATATAGCTATCTGAGCTATATTCCTACTCATATATATAGCTATTCCTACTCATATGCATAGCTATTCCTGCTCATATATATAGTGTTCCTATATAGACCTAGGTACTCCTGAGCCATATAAACCAGAGAGAAAAATGGATGATGAGTGCTGTAGTTTGAGTATTTATGTCCCCTCCAGAATTCATGTTGGAACTTAAGCCCCAATGCAACAGGATGAAGAAGTGGAGCCTTTGGGACATGATTAAATCATGAGATTAGTGATTTTATGAAAGGCTGAGAGAGAACTAGAGAGGGTCTTTCTGCCTTTCTACCTTCTTCCATGTAAGGACACAAGCAGTAAGTTGCAATGCTGGAAGCAGAGACCTGACCCTTACCAGACACCAAATGCTGGGCCCTGGATCTTGAGCTTTCCAGTCTCCAAAACTGTAAGAAATAAATTTCTATTCTTTATAAATTACCCAATCTAAGGTAGTTTTTATAGCAGACTGAATGAACTAAGACAAAGAGATAGATAGATGACACATGGATTGAAAGAAATTAGCCCACAGCCTCATCCTTGACCAGAAAAGGACGGCCGCAGGTGGATGAATTCTTCCCATTACTCTACTCTCAGCAGCAAATTCTGAGGCTCACTCCAGAGAGTTTCTCAGAGAGCTTCTAATGGGAATCAACTCCAGTTTCAGTAATAGCGGTCACCACTTTCATAGCAGAACTTTGGAGGAGTTTTCCCTCCTGCCTTGTTACACGCTTCACAGTCCCTTGAGAACAGCCAGCAAAATGAGTTGTGTGAGTTCCTGTCTCAGGTTCTGCTCTTTCTTCTGCAGAACTCAGGCCAGGATGCTATGTCTGTTGAAATTAGGAAGCAAGATGACTTCTCCCATGGTCCACTCTTCAACTCTAGGTTCCGGGTTCAAGGTCTGTACCATCTAGAGAACTAAATAATACTTTCTCCACTATGCAGGCTGCTTTCCCATATTTATATATATCTCCTACCTCTTCTTCCACTTACACCAATATCTCTCTTTCTGCACGGGTTATAGAACGCATGTGACTTGTAGAATACCAAGGTGGATATTAGGACAGAGCAATAGTGAAAGGAAATCCAAAGAGGGGAAGTTGGCACCACAGAGTGTGAAAGGCACTCTATACCCTTTATAAATCTGACAGTTATATTGAGGACAGAGATCAAAGAAGGAGTGTAGGTTTTCCTACCCAATTTTAATCCTCCAGAGGGAGGAAATGGGAATCTCAGCTGCTCCAGCATAGCTGCAATAGCTAAATATATCTAACGCAGTAGAATTTAATTCCTCAGTTCTTCATACTGGGTCAGAGATGCCCACACCATAATTTCTAATGAAAATATGTACTTTAGCATAATGGTAGCCAAGTGTGCATCTCAGTAGCTGTGCTGGGGAAGTATAGGAAGTGATCTTCATGTCAAGTGCTCACCCACTTAACATGAAGAATGGCATGGTGCACACACGTGTGCCACAGTGTGAATGGGTGAGTTTTACCCACATTATGCACCATGTTACATTTTGTGCACTTACAAATTTTTTATTAGTTTTCTTTTGATTTTTTCTTATAGAATTGCCACTATTCAGTACAATACTGCATGAAAATCTGCTTTCACAACTTTGGGAGGAGGTTGACTCAGCTACCAATGATAACTTGGATCATGTGAGCTGCAAGTTAGAAATATATGACAAATAGCACCGATAGAGATATGACTGTACTTAGAGAAGTACAGAATGAAAACCTTGAGTCAGATGAGGAAGAAAACAGTAAAGTAAATAAATCTTTGACTAGTCAAAATGCTAAGAAATGGTCATGTATACCTGAACAATCCAGTGTTAGAACTGGATCAGAAAATGTTCTTAGGTTCTTGCCAGGGGTGAAATCTATTGGATGGAATGCCAGCACCACAATTCAGTGTTGGAAACTGTAACCAACAATGTGTTACAAGATGTTGTGCAACACACAAATAATGCAATTCAAGTAAAATGTTCTGTACGCACCATTAGTCACACTCAAAATGTGTTTATTACGATACCTCACTATCTGAACTGAGTGGGGCACGATGAAGCACACCTGTAGTCCCAGCACTCGAGAGGCTGAGGCAGGAGGATCGCCAGGAGTTCAAGGCCAGCCCAGGCTACATTGTGAGCTCAAAGGCAGCCTGAACTACATAGCAAGACCCTGTCTCAAAACAAAACAAAACAAACAAACAAACAAAAAAGCATTTGTAGGATTGCTATACTTAGCAGGGCTTTCTTATGGTAATTGCAGGAATACAAAAGACTAATGGAGAAGTGATGGGTGTAGGGTAGAGGTTAGTAGAATAACAAGGACACTGAGATTTGATTTCTTTCAAAATTTCCTGAGGTATTATGACAAAACCACCTGCCAAGAAAGAAAAGGGACAGATAAGCTGGCTGCCATTCCCTCATTGCTTGAGAGCTTTGTGTCAAACCATCAAGTAATTTATACATCATCTGAATACATGACTGTAGATGAACAGCTTGCAGCATTTTGTGGTCATTGTAGCTTTGGGCAGTATTTGCCCAATAAGCCTTCAAATTATCATATAAAAATGTATGTCCCGGTAGATACAAAGACATATTATACTTTCAATTTGGAAATTTATCCTGGAACTCAGCATTATATACTTCTTCATGCAATAATAAAAAAATAATAATAATGTTGTAAACAGACTTGTTGCTCCTGTTTCCCAAACTAATCAGAATGTGACAATGGACAACTGGTTTACCAGTTGCCCATTGCGGTCAGATTTGCTAAGAATGCATCAGTTAAACAGCATAGGAGCTATATGCAAGAACAAATGGAAATTTTCAAAGAAATGTTGCAAGTTCAAAATAAAGAATTGTATAGTAGAGTCTTTAGATTTCAAAGAGACATAACACTGACCACATATATGGCAAAGAAATACAAAGTGGCACTGCTGATGTCAAGATTGGGCCATGATGGCGAGATTGAGAAAGGTGCCATGACACAGATGAAGCCCAAGATGGTAACTTTTTACAACAAAACCAAAGATGGAGTAGATGTTGATGCGTAATGTAGCAACTATACTGTCACTCAAAACACAAAACATTTCCAATAATTGTGTTTTACTCAATCCTAAACATTCCGGGCATAAATGATTTCATACCTCGCAAAGAAAATAAGTGCAAAATATCACAGAAAAATTTTCTTACAGGGTTGGGGCTAGAACTGATAAAAGATCACTTACAGCAAAAGAAGAACAAAATGTTTCTGCCCAAGGAACTACACAAAAACTTCTGGAGCAGATTGGAGAACTGACAGGTGAACGGGCAGGTGTAACATCGTGAAGACTTATTAGGACAACAGGAAAAGAAAAAAAGACTTCAGCTGCATCCTTAAAAAAAAGAACAGGGGGCTGGGGATTTAGCTCAGTGATTAGAGTGCTTGCCTTGCAAACACAAGGGCCTGAGTTCGATCCCCAGCACCACAAAAAAAAAAAAAAAAAAGAACAGAGAAGCAAAACATATGTGCTATGTGCATGTGTATGGAACTATGTGTTCCATATGTGCTGTGTGTATCATGTAAGGAACCTGCAGTCGTCATGTGTGAAGACTGCTTTGGCTGGGACAATTGAAGCAAAGATTATTTCTGTAGCAGACCTTTTGTTTGCATTTTCGCTGTAGTTCACATAGGAATTTATTTCTGCTGTTATCTTTTAGATCTGGTAAGCAGGTAAAAAGTAGATGCTGAAAATGTTGATGTTTCTTCTAAACACTCATTGCATATTAGAAATTTAATATTTTCTTTTACTGATTTTTGTTTTCTTGTTAAGTACACATTAACATAATAAAATTCATAAAATTAAAATTAATAATTTGTCAATAGAAATACTTCTAAAAAATAAACCTGGGCATTATACACTCACAATTTCATAAAATTTCCCATGATGCCCCGGGCTACGGTGAGTGCCTGCGCGTCCCACACCCACCAGTGCCCTGGGGATGCTGCAGCACCCAGGTAGGCGCGCAGTGAGAACACACGAAATCCAAGGACTTGGGCAGCAGCAGATGGACGTCAAGAGAGGCGTTCTCCAGAGTCCAAATCAGAATTTTTAAAGGTGTAGATTTTACTTTTTATCGTTTTCCTTTTTGTCAGTGCTGTTTCAAACCTCGCTAACTTCTAACAGACACTATAGCTAAGTCATGCGCATTCCCCACGCCAGCCTCCAGGACAGGCTCTGCCCGCAGGCTGCACCCGCTCGCTTTCAGGATGGTGGTGGCCCTGGCTGGTACTAACTCTTCCTGCCTTCCTAAAGCTCCGCTGACATATCCCCATTTTGCCTTCCTATTACCTTCCGGTCCTCCTCTTGTCACTATGCTGGCTCAGTCTTCCCACATCCCCGGCCCTTACCCTTCCCAGTCTCTCCCTTCAGAGCTGTACCCGACTGCACATTTTCTCCTTATTTTCTGCAGTTGTGAGGACACATCATCAAAGAGCAAAGTGAGTGACTCATGAGCATCCATCAAGGCTTGAATAACTGGCTATATAGTAATTACTCTTTCATGAGTCCCCAGATCATACCAGAAGAATGCAGTGGTAGGAACGTAAGGTCACAAGAAGTAATTTGAGAACACTAATGGGACACAGAGCTCTTCCCAGCACTTGTAAGATCTCTCTCTAGTTATTGCTACCATTGCAAACAGCATCCTATAGAAAGTAAAATCGACAAGAGAATGTCCTTTTCTCTTCAGTTTGGTCTTGTCAAAGAATGCTACGCCCCAAAATCAGACCTCTAACAGTAGATCAAACCCATTTAAAAACACCTCAATCCAAAACCTGCATACATGATGCCTCTATTATATAGATGTCAATGCACTGTTAGGGGCCATGTAAAATTAACTCTCCACTGGAAATATCTCTATTATCTATTATGTTCATTCTTGTCCTATTTTGTCTCCTTCTTAACTTTTTCTCACAAAGAAGGCAAAGAGACTCTTTGTGTTTCATCACTTTTACAGCCTTTATAGTGCAAAAGTCGAAACTACTCAAAGAAAATATGCCACATCCACCCATTTTGTTAATGTTTTACACACATATTATTGGTTATACAGACCAACGGGTTTCATTTTCGCAGATGCATGTGCTTATAATACTTTGGTCATCCTCACCCAATGTCCACACTTTTAAAACTCACACATCATTGGATGTTTTAAAATGCATTTACACAATCCTTGATGAAATGTGTCTGTATGCGCCTGTGTGCATGTCTTCAGAAAGGAGAGTGTGTCCATGTATCTAAGCCACTGGCTTGAGGAACAGTATGTTTTCACTGGACTGGAAAATCTGCTGTGTGTTTCCCACATGCTCTGTTAGGGAGTCCTGCCCGCTCGGTACATGCTGCAGCTCTCTGTGTATCTACATCTTGATCTTTTATTCTTCCTCTGATGTCACATCTACTTCTCTCTGTTTCTCTCTGCATCTGTTTCCAATGTTTCAAGCTATTCCTCTCCCTTTACCCCATAACTCTGCTCTTTCTATTGTAGTTTTCCTGCCCAACACACACCTAAACAGCGGCTCAAAGTATAACCTTGAATTTAACAGCGTAATGTTGAAGTCAATGCATTTCTTCTCTCTTTTAGGAACTGAATATAAACTGAGTCTACACAAAAACGTAAATTCCCATTTTAATCTCTGTTTTTCAAATACCAGTATGATCATCAGAAATTTCATCTCTGCCAAACTGTAATACATTTTAAACTTCTTTTCATTTACAGTACAATTTTCCCACAGGACCAACATGAACCTCACCATGAACTCTGATCCCTAACTGACACCAACATTTTTGCTCCCCCAAACCCAGCAGCTTCTATGCAAAATTGCTTCAACAACAATTTACTGGATTCCTCTTAAACTAAACTTTATCTTTTCTTGTTAAATTGTCTGTTAATTGTTAATGGATTATCAAGTTGTCCCTTATCCTACTTTTAGCCAGAGGTCAGAGGACACATGAGCCCTAGTGACCAAGCCAGGAAGGAAGCGTGAGACCAGAGATGCAAAGGCCTGAGTGATACATCATCTTCCTCAAGACTATTTTATACATTGTGAGATACTAACAATTAAAATGTTATAAATAAAAACTACTTTCGCTTGTCAAGAGAAGTTTGGATATTTTATATGTAGTGACAGATGTTTGCCATACAGAATATTTTTTGGCAGTTTTGCTCATGGATAGCACATTTATGTGCTCAAACACCCCACGGCTCTTTACCATCTCCATTAATGTCCAATCCAAGCGATTGGACATTAATGGAGATGGGGGTGCGTGTTCATCACCAAACCAGAGGAGTTTCTGGTCTGAGTGTCTGCTACACACCTACCAACATGTTAAAGGCTTCTGAGAACACCAGAAATGCATAAGGTATTGTCATTACCACTTGACATTTTAAGCTGTTTGAGAAGCCAAAACCTCCATTCAGCGAATTCCTAATAAGTAAATGAAGTACCAGAGAAAGAAATGAACAAATATCTGTTAGCCAACTTGTGTTTATTCAAAGCCTTCCAGTGAAATGTTATTATTCTCAGTTCACAGATAAGATAGCCGGGAGACTTAAAATAATAAAAGAATCATAACTATTAATTTAAAAGAGTCAATATATTTAACATCCACATATGCCCATAACTATACTACACAGTTAAAAACCATTGTTTAATTTAATTTTCAAAATAGTCCATCTCAGTGATTATTCTATCCCCCGTTTTGCCAAAGAAGGCATCTACCCAAGTTCACACCACTAGTGTATAGCAGAGTCAAGTCATACATCGGTTCTACCAATCTCAAAGAACAATATCTTTGCATATTATAATAATTTTTAGAATTGTATATTACCTTAGAAGAAGTTTTAAAAATAGAAAAATACGTGTGAAATGGAATTTCCGGTAACATGGATATATGCAAGTGTATATACACAAGGAGTTTTGCCATCCGGTATGATGAACAGACAGCAAGACTGGTGATTGTGTGGCATTCTGTTCTCCCCGAAGCATCCAGAAGCAGTTTTGCTGGGAATCTCAGAGACACTCGTTTCAAGAAATTTAATGTTGTAGGTGTTCAGTCCTTCCCTGACACTGAGTTTCTCATGCAGAAGTCCAACGTAACACACGTAGGTCTGCCCCGGGGCCTTAGGGAGACAAACCTTCAAAGCGGTGCTGGGCCATCCCTACTACCAAGTTACCGAATGTTTGCTCACAGTTGATTCATTGCAGATGAATGTTATGGCTGTTCATCTGCTGCCTTTTTGTTCAATTAAAACTTTTTTAAAGCCTATTTGCTCTCTATTGCAGTCTGCTGATCCTCCCTACAATGATTCTGTTTGCATATTCCTCCTCCAAATCCCAAACTCCCACTATCCGGAAGGATGTTGTGGTTTAGATCTGAAATGTCCCCCAGAAATCTCATGCATTCAGACATGGTGCTTTCAGAAATCAGATGACTTCAATAGCTCATAACTCTGTGTACCATTGGGACTTGGGGCCTGACCAGAAGAGGAGGCTCACTGGGAGTGTGACCTTCTAGAAGCGCATTTTCCTCTCTTCAGCTCCTCCCTTCTCTTTCTGCTTCCTGCGTGCTATGGCTTGAGCAGCCTTCCTCTGCCACACTCTGCCATCCAGCTGTCCCTGCCGTGGAGTCAGCCAACCATGGTGTGAACCCTCTGAAGCCCTGAGAAAAATAACCCTCTCTTCATTTTAGTTGTAGATGTCAGGTATTTTGTTCCAGCAACAGAAAAATTACTTATACAAGAGACAATTTCTATCTTGCTTAACCCTCGTCTAGATTTACCAACCACAGCAAATGGTCCAATCTATTCACCAATATCAGCGTTAATCAACTCACTCAATAATAAAATCTCACCTACCACTTTCACAAGCTAGTTGTTGTCTAAAGATGAAATACTTTCTTCTGAAAGTCTTAGGGAATTGATGTAATGGATTTAAGGGGGCTGAAAAAGCCAGATGTCAGAGTAACACATATCAAATATGTTTTAATGACATGAGAATATTCATGGAAATTTATTTTCCTTGTTCTAAGAAAAAAAATTCGAAATACAAGTGCCTGGTCACTTGGCAACTCACAGAATTGAATAGATTCATCACAGGAATTTTTCTTAAGTAGCTAAAGCTGTTTGACCAAAAATTATTTTTGCACAAAATGTTAGGAAGCAAAACAGAAATCCCCACTGGTACACATCTGATGAAACAAAGAAAATAGAAAGGACTCCCAACCATAAGAGAGCCCTTCAGAGCTACCCTGAAAACACAATCATTTACATCCTGGAGGTTACAATAACAGTCAAACTGCCCAGGAAAATGTTGAAAATGCAGGTAACTGGCCCTGCAGGAGCTTTGTCTACTTAACATCAATCATTTACACTAATTGAAAACTTCTCAGTTTTCTTCCTTCTCAAATAGAATTCTATTTCCTATGTAGCACCTTTAGCTAATTGTTCCAGTGGTTTAAGAACAAGATCTTTGTGTATGCTGCAACTCTAACATAAATATTCTGCTAAAAATAAAGGTCCTACTGGTATTACTAAAACAAAATTCAGTTCTCTAGGCTGGACATGGTGGCGCATGCCTGTAATCCCAGCGCTCGGGAGGCTGAGGCAGGAGGATCGCTGTGAGTTCAAGGCCAGCATGGGCTACATAGTGAGTTCAAGGCCAGCCTGAACTACATAGTGAGACTTTGTCTTAAAAAAAAAAAAAATTCATTCTCCAGACCTTCGAATCCTGCAGTTTGGCATCATGAAAGAAAAGGATCAGCTTAATGGCCTGTCTTTCTCTCAAATAACATACCCCTTATCTAATCCACTCAAAGAAAGGTCTCTGGTTGAAATCTGAGTCCAACACCTTTCACTCAGAGCCAAACATCAAAATGTCTCCTTCCTCAGGAAAGAAGAAACATATATTTTTGACAACAGACAAAGGCGGGTAATTCTTCTTCTTTCAGAATACCCGGAAACTAAAATATTTTTAGCAACCAAGACTACAACTAATGGAATAACTGACTTTCGTGTTTTTACATTAATATTATCTCAACATTATCAATAGGCATGAACTGTTTTTTTGAGTTATATTTTTTGGGTGCTGGAGATTAAACCCAATCACCAGGCCTCCACACTGAGCTACATCTCCAGCCTACACTTTGTTTGCTTGTTTGTTTGTTTGTTTTGATGGAGTCTTGCTAAATTGCCCAGGCTGAGCTTCAACTTGCCATCTTCCTGCCTCAGCCTCTTAGGGCACTGGAATTACAGTCATGTGCCACCATGCTTGGCCAGAATTATAACTTTAAAGTTAAAACATAAATCACAAAAAATAGCCTGTGTGAGGGGTATGTATCAGCGCTGAAAGTCATCAGGGGAAACCACTGACTTTGCCATCTTTCAGTATCATAGGCAGTGGATGGCCTGTGAAATTTCTTAAGGTCATAACACTAGGCGAAAAACATACATAGTCTGGAGGCTCTGGGAAGCAATAACTTCAGAAGGAAAATCAAAAAAGTCAAGAAGAAAGGCCAGAGATTACATGGATCAGATGATACCGCAAATGCACCAAAACGAAAGTAACTAGGAGTGAGACACTAGACCTGCCCTGCCTTCTCAGACTAGGTCGGCACTCTCAGCATCATCCCTTACCCTGTCTTTCCTGCCTCTCATCTCTCAGCAGGACAGGACCCTCAGGAACATTGGTTTTGGGGTCTGAAAAGATGCTGCCATGTCACCATCACAGACAGGAAGGGTGCCTTGTGGACGCCCATGCCCAGTGACTGGTTAACGCAGGATTGCAAAGGCCCAGCCCTGTCACCTTGGTTCGGGTGAACTGGGAAGAGCCACCCACATTCCAGAGCCCCCATCGGATTCTACTGCAGCCGCACTTGCCATTGCATCACCATCCAGCCTTATCTTTGCTGTTCCTGCTCTCTGCACTTTCCCACGGTGTTGAATTTGAGAGCCTTCTCATACACCTCAGTCAGAGACAGTTATTATCAAATCTTCAGACTCCACATACATAATAGCAAACTGTGGACTAGACACTTACAGAACATTCTAAAGATTATAAACACTTCTATCCACTTTACCCCATTGATTTTCCATGAAACTCATGCAAAGTAGATAGAGCAAATCCATAAGATACTCAAAATCGTAGATTTGCAGACTGGTATACTAGCCATAAGACAAAAGCCTCTATCAGCTTTGGCTAACAGATGCAAGTCTGACACCAGGACTATAAGTGATTTTTGTAAGTAGGGAGACTACTATCACACTTCTCCTTTAGCATCCCAGTTTATACTTATTATCTCCAAATAATGATTAACAGTGTCCCTTTCAACTGTCTGATGGCTCCCGATTTGGCAAACAACATAAATGCTTACATAATTGTAAAGAGCTGTCTTCATCTCACAAATGAGTGAATGGCATTGCATAGTACGTGGGGAGATGGACAAATATGTTCTGACGGTCAAATCAAAATATGCGGATGAGGGACACTGCCTTCCTAGGAACACTAGCAAGTGGGTAATTCAGAGAAGAATGTATTCACAAACTAGTGAAAGACTGAAGAATCCAGCTAATACTGAGCCATGGGCTCAGGTTCCTTGCATGCCACTCATGTTTTACCACATCGGCTCCAGCAGAGAAACCCACCAACTGCCTGCGACTTTACTAATAATACTGGCAAGCTTTCATTTCCAGGGTAACTACACCATTTGTTGTTATCGATGGATCATCTATATATTGCAACTTGCAAAGCTGCCCTCAGGAGTCACAGAGATACTCCCTTCGCCTGTGGAATTAGCTGTTGATTCTGTCGGCTTTACAAAGGCTCGGACTCTAATGAAGCCAGATATCACAATCAAAGACAAGGACATTTTATCTCACAGAGGGAAAAAAAGCACATAAAATAGCATTGCTCCACAGGTTACTATGTAATATATGAAACCAGGTGGATAGAGTATGACAGTTATGAAATAAAAACCCAGCCTAACTCCAAAGCTTTCTGGAGGTCACTTCGGCAAGTTGTAATACAAATCTTCCATACACTCCACCCTTCCAGATCATTAAGAAAAGAAGACAAAGTCATGGATCCAATCCCCTTCATTTGTCTACCTGATTACTTCATAAGAAGTTAGAGGAATGTATTCATCATAGAATCTGAGCTTTCCTGAGAGGGCTAACAAATGCCCTGGACCAGAAAGAAATGGGTGCCGGGGACTAGGTCATTGAGGTAACCAAGGTGTCCTCCTTATCACCGTCTTTCTACCTGATGCCACAAAAGAGTGGCGACCGCTCAGAGTTACACTTATCACAGTGGAATATCAGGGAGCAAGTTGGTAGATGGATTCAGCAGTAGGAGTAACAGGAAAGAAAGAGTCTATTTTGTGTATTTAAAAAAGACTCCAATAAAATAGAGAAGGAAAAAGAAGATGTGTAAAGAGTTTGGAAGATGCAATTTGTCTAAGTAAATCAGACTCAAAAAATGTTTGCCATCTATGAGGGAAGAGAGCAGTGTAATAAAGTGGAGAAAAAATGTTTTGCAAAACATGATCTGGAATTCTTGTGCCTAAATCTACCTTTCTTTCTTTCTTTCTTTCTTTCTTTCTTTCTTTCTTTCTTTCTTTCTTTTCTTTCTTTCTTTCTTTTCTTTCTTTTCCTTCTTTCTTTCTTTCCTTCTTTCTTTCTTTCTTTCTTTCTTTCTTTCTTTCTTTCTTTCTTTTTCCTAACTAGCAATGTGGAAATTTGAACCACCATAGAGAGAAATAAATTGGTCATAGAATGTCTACTCTAGGCAGGTGGAAAAAGTGTCAGTAAGTGCTGCTATCAGCAAGACTGACCTGTCCATTCAAGTCCACTTCAGAGCGTGATCACTAGGAGCCCATTCACAGCCAGAGTGTCCCCACGCACTCTGCAGACAGAAGGGAATCTGAAATTTTGGCAGACACCTTACCAACAACAAGGCTGGTTGCCAGTATAGACTTTAGTCATCTTTTCAGAAGACCCTCAAGACTCTCAAATAGCTTTTGCTTTCCAAACTGGTTTTAATGCTAGTTTAGAAAGTTCATAATTCAACAAAATTAGCATTTGGCTTTGGGTCAGGAAGCCAAGGTATGAGTCTATTCCCACCATTCACTTGCTGTGCTAAGTATTCTATGCACATGATTTTACTTAGGTCCATGAAGTAAGTCTCTTTATTGCCCTCTTTTGACACGTGGGGGAACAGAGACATAAAGAGCTCTAACATGCCCAAAGCTGCACAAAGGTGAGGAGGATGTGTCACGCCTAGGCCCAGATATGACTGGGCTCTATACCGCCCATCTTGTCTAATTTGCTTGTCTCACCACTATGAAAAGCAAACAGATACGAATGAATAGCCAACTATCATTCAGTTGTTAGACATTATCATTAATGTCAATAATTCTATCAAATAAAAAATATCCCATTCAACAAATGTACAGAAAAATAAAATATCTAATGTACAGTAGCACAGACGCCAGCTTTAGGATTGATTCATGCTGTAACTACGTGTAGTCTTCAGGACCAGTCCTCATGAGGGTTGATTTACACTGAACGTACCCTCCGGAGTGCTCGGACAGAAACCCATCAGATCTGTCTATTTTGATGGGAGACTTCAGAATTTCCAGCTGTCTTTTACAAAGTCAGTGTCAAGTACGCATTTCTGAGTAGGAACAAAGTAACTCAGTCATCAAGCTTAAGAAATGATGTTATTGGAGATGGCAAAATGTTCTCATCTTGTAGGAAAAAGCCTTTACTCAGTTAAAGCCTTGTTTTTTCTAGATTGACCAGCCTCAATTTCTGAGAACTTACCAGTGTTGTCTGGATATTTCCAAAATGTTTTGCCTCACAGAGACCCAAGCTATGACCCACATGATAGAATTCCTCAAATCCCAAAAGATCAGAACAAGAGCTGTGCTGACATTCTCATAGGCCAGCAAAGAATTTTCCTAACATCTAAAATATGCACATGACTTCACACACTCTGGATGGGGACTGAGAAATTTCTATGTGATATAAATGTTCTGTACCTTGATAGGTATGAGATAGATGACAGATAGATAGATATATAGATAGACAGGTAGATAGATAGAGAGAATGACAGAGAGAGATGGAAGTAGTGACAAACTAAGTAGATTTGGAAGTAGTGACAAACTAAATTGATTTTGAAGAAGAGGAATGTTTTGATCATTTCTGAGGATTGCTGAGCATTAATAACAAATTCTTATGTCTTGATTTGACAGAGGAAATTAGTTTAATAGCAGACTGAATATATTCAGTGGGACAATTAAATTAGACTGACCTTTGAAATAATTGTGCAGTTTCCCGGTGGACAAAGGTCAGGACTTGAGTGGGAGCAAAGTCCTAGTTTCGGAATCCCTATCTGTGTGTGTCCCCCAGAAGCATAATGGGATTTGGCATCTGACTCATATACAAATGGGAAGGAAGCTCTGAGAAGGGGGAAATAGTCAGGGCTTCTCTACCCTGTACACAAGACTACAGTATAACCCGCAATCTCCTCAGCCACATTTCTCCCTTAGAAAGCTTCCTTATTGCAGTCTGCCCTATGGGATGATTCCTGCATTCTGAGTCCATAACACCAATCTTTATAGTGAACCCGTGACAGTGAGTTATTGACTACTTGAGCAGATTCTCATGCTCTATAATAAGTCTGGGGAAATTCAGGATGGAATGGAGCCCGTGATAACAGTGCTGATAGTTGTAAATCTTTATCCAAATGCCAACATCAATTTTGGAGCTCTTACATACTGTGGGTGGCCAGAAATACACTGCTAAGACAGTTAACCATGTAATTTCTCATTCATATCTATCATCCCTGAATTGGAAACATGCAGACCAAGCTACAGTAAATAAGAGTAGCTGGTATTGTCTACTGGTGACATGTTACTAGCAGTTCTGATAGAACTTTTGTGGTGTAGGACGTGGTGCACTGGCCAGCTTGATTCAATTGACTCTGGCTTCCCGAGTTGCATTTTTGAGCAGACTTGCTCAATGTTTATGTCCATGTTGACAGTAAAGCAAATTGATTCACAGTGATTCCCATGAGGTAAAGTGTAAAGAAAATAATGTAGCACCATGCTTATACCATCGCTGGTACTACTAAGAGAGAGAGGACCTGGCCATCAGTGAGTCTGCCCTCTAGTCCTCAGCCTAACACCAAGCACTGAACCACCGTGTCTTACTTTACTCTCAGGAATAAAAAAGGGAAAAAATCATTGGTAGTTGATCTCAAAATGCTGCTCCACATCTATTATTCCATGAGTCACTGAATCCATATCACCTTTCTCCTTGGTAGGTTCATGCTTTCACATTTTTCCCTCTAATCTCAAAGCACACTTTTAGCATACAGAAGTCTAAACACAGAGAAGAAAGGAAACATTGCAATTCTTTCCAGTTATCCCCTCACTGAATTCTTTCAATTTAAAAACAAGACATTTAAGTGAAGTAGTTTATTTCATTTGGGAATCAATATATTTGGTTCCTTTTAAAGCAGTTATTCATCTGGACCACTAAGGAGTGTAAGTTGTAATGTTATCATCAAGAATTTCCACAAATGTATTCATTTGCTGAATGAGTAAACCACGTATCCCTTCACTGTGGCAATGTGTATGCTTCAGAGTTCATAAGCAGTTTTATCTTCCTTTTCTCGTTTTAATTACACAATTGTAAGAAGTTAGTGGTAGGTTGTTCTCATCTCATTGTACACATAAATACACTGGTGTGTGAGGAAATGAAGCATCTCACTCTGAGACAGTCAGGCCAGTTCTGGAAGTGGCCTGCAGCTTCCCTCCTGGCCACTCTGATGTTCTGCTTCAGGACAGGACTCAAAGGCTGCTTCCTTCAAAGCTGTGAGTTTCTGTCCGCTGCACCACACTAAGAGGATGAAAACAAAATTACTGGCCTTAAATCCAGAGTGCTGAGGCCACAGAACCACCACTGGAGATAGATATGATAGAGTGGAGTCAAGGACTGAAGTAAGGGTCAAAATAGATAACTTTTTAGGTTTATTTGAAGCCTGAAATATTATGATCAGCTGAATAACAGAAACAAGGATGCTTTCTGTCCATTCTCTCCACATCATTTCTTTAAGGGTTAGTAGCCCTTTACTTTTGTTCTTGCTCACTACATTTTATTTTCCTGTAAGGTAGAGACAGATAGCATAAGATAGACGTGTAAAAGCTTGGGCTGGCCTAGCAAAACCAAGGGTATTAACTATTTGCAACAAAGATCCACACACAATTCCGATCCTGGGAAGTTGTACCACTGTTTATTGCTCACCGCCACCACCCGCCTCAAAGCCCACCCTCCTGGGGACAGAGAGAATAGACTCACAGAAGGAAGATTTTGTCTGTGTAACTGAAGCATGGAGAAGGAACCATATAAATTTTGTTATTATCACAAGACAATAAAGGAGAAAGAAAGGAGTCAATAGAAAAATGATATCCAACCTTACATTTGGTGTTTTCTACTGACAAGGACGTTTTCTTGGATAAAAGTTCTATCACTGTAAAGAAAATGACTGAGATATTGGAACAGCTTTTCATGTCTATTGCAAATATAGCTGTGTGCACATACATATGCATGGTTATGTCTATGGGTGTGTTGGTTCTTAACTTTTTATTTAATTAGTTCAGTTTTTTGCTCTAAATAAATTACCAAGTGGTAATATTAATCAGTTTGAAGAGAAAAATCAACTCTTAAAATAATTTGCAACTCTTCCAATGTTTGTTTTGATAACAAAAATAACTATTGTGACTAAGCATGATAAGACTGAAAAAGAAAACTTTTAAACATAGGAAGGTGCTTTCAAAAAGACGAGCAACAATTTCTGGAGAGAAGACGATCTCCTCCTGAAAAATATAAGAATGACAAGTCAGGAAAGCAATGTGGGAAAAATGAACTAAGAAAGCGTTCAAATGTGTTAAGATTAGTCACTATTAAACTTCAAAGTAAGAGGCGGTAAACAGATACTGATGGGCAAAAATCTTTGTTTCATTCCTTTCTTCTTCCTCCCAGGGCTGAGTTCTAGTTAATCATGGTTACTGGTATGGTCATTATAAGCCAATTTTCATGGACAAAACCAAGCTTATGTCATATTAAAATGACAGCAATTTCAGTATTTTGGTGAAATATAACTAACCAAATTAATACAAAAAAACTTTAACTGAAAATAAGCCTAAACCAGAAAACATCAAAAGCCATGAAAAAAGTGGAGACGCACCTCTATTATTTGTAGATGCGTCTTCATCATGTACACACACACACACACACACACACACACACACACACACACGGTAGCCATGTTGTACATGTCTCTAATTACAAGTGTGTGGGGATAATATTTCCTCAATTGTAAAACCGTAAGACCATGCTAAGTGCAAACATTCTCACCATTATAATATTAGTGGTTGACTTAGAATTAAATTATAACACTAGTGACATTTTAATGGTGTGATTGTATTTATTTCAGCTCTAATAAGAGGTTATCTTAATTATATTTTAAATTCATTAAATGGAAATTCCATTTCGTAGTCCACATGAATACAAAAAAGAAAAGGGTTGTGTTATCAGTAAGGCTTTTCAAAATACACCATCCTTCTTCAAAGAAATGTGAACATCCATAGGAAACATTTTCGTAGTTAATATTGAAGGGGAATGAAAGTGACTCAGTGCAGGAGAAATATTATCACAATACACAGTTGCAGGAACACAGCTATATGACAGCTCTATAACATCCAGAACTCCAAGGAAAATTATTGCTTCTAAAATATTATTTTTTAAAATGGAGGCTCAAAAGTGGATCAATAGAAATGAATCAAGAAAGCAGAAATATCCCCAGGCACATTTAGTTATTTGATCGTTGACATAGGAGTCAAAAATACACACTGGAGGAAAGATAGCTTCTTTAACAAATGGGGCTGGGAAAATGCTATCCTCACGCAAAAGACTGAATCTAGACCCATATATGTCACTTTAAAATAAGAATGGATCAAAGATCTAAATGTTAAAAACAGAATCAATCACCTGGAAGATAAAATAGGCACAACTATTGAAGTTGTACACGTAATAAAAGACAAGATTTCAGTCTGTGCTTTATCATTACCCAGTATCTACCTTCCATAAATCATTTCACCTCCCTAAATGTCAGATTATTCATGCATAAATGAAAAGTAAAGAAAAATCAGCTAGGCCTCTTGCAGCTCTACTAAGACACGATTCAGTGGTACATTTAAATCTGATGACACATGAGCAAGGGTACAAATTAAAATGGCAAGTTCAGTTCATGGACTCATGGAATGAGAGTTGAGATCGACCCCAGTGACTCTCTAGGGATTACAAAACCTAACCTTGGCATTGGAAAATGACAGATTTGTTGTTTTTTTTTTAAGAAATGTTATGCAATAAATAAATGTAGCCAAAGATTTTTAAAATAAAAAGCATATAAAAGAGTTTTTCTTTTCTATTATTTTGCTTCAGAAAATAAAGGGGAAAACATATCTTATCCATTATTTCAGAAAAAGAGCCATCATTTATTTTATTCTTACTATTTTGCAGGTATTTTGATAGATGTCTCACAAAATTTTACTAAATAATTCACAATAAGTTTATGAGGCAGATATTAATATCTCCATAAAACTGACAGGAAAGCGGAGTTCAGAAACGCAAGATACTGTGTGGAATGTTGTTTAATCCATTCAGTGTTGCCAACCTTGCAAGTGGAAATCCAAGGACATTCAAACTCAAGTTGGTTTGACTTTAAGATCTATGCTCACTTTAAGCCATATCTTGTCTTACGTCGAGATTATCATGGCAAGTCAGGCTTTCACAGTGTGCATTGTTGGCATGATCTAGCTTTAAAGCCTAGAAAAGAGATTCTTCAAAGATGCAACTCATGCCATTGCAATTTATTTTGTCTGATGGTTCATTTCTTCTTTGAAAATATAAATTACTTCACAAAAAATAATCTATTTACATAATACCCAACTAACCTAACTGTAAGTATAGCATTGCTTCTATAAAACTACTCTGGAACCTGGGATTATACTAAATTGTTTTTAATTTTCCCCTAATATTTATCCTTAATCAGTTATTATCATACTAGTCTTAGAATTCCACATTCATGTCAAAATGTTCATGAGAAAGAACCATAAAGTCAAGTCTTTTGACTCCAGGGGATATTTGCATGTGTTTTGCAGTAGTTTCATATTTATCCTTTTTATTCGGCATGTCTCATTAGCACAAATTATACAGTTCTCAAAATAACTCAGTAGTCATATGTGGACTGAAATAAATTTTTATCTATGTTTGGGCGTTCTTTTCGTTTCTTATGTATGTCTTTGAAAGGATTGTGAATATAAGTAAAATTTTACTGAATGTTGGAATTACAAAACCAATGATTTTATAGTAGAAAAATATATAATGTTTAGAATCACATCATCAAGATAATAAATTATTTTAGAAAGATACTTCGATTTGAAAATTCTGAGAATGAACTTCTGGTTTGGGAATTATGGTTGTTCTTAGAGAAAGGCATCATTCTGGAATGATCATTATTAAAACAAGTAAAATGATGAAGAAAATACATACACATGTACAAATATGTATGCGTGCTAATAAGTTTTTGTATATTAACAACCTAAATGTCCAACAACCAACGAATGGCTAAAGAAAATGTGGTTTTTCTACACTATGGAGTACTACACTGCCATAAAAAAGGATAAACTAGAGTCATTCATATATAAATGGATGTTTCTTGAGAACATACTCTTAAGTGAAATAAATTGGACACTCATGAGCACACATCGAATTGTTTCTCTGATATGAGAGAC
>PVJO010024585.1:0-24141 GCA_004026905.1 Hystrix cristata | reverse complement strand
AGCAGAAAGGCAACAGGGGAAAGAGAGGGGAAAGGGAAAATATGGAAAATGATGAATGAACCTGCTGTAAATAGGGAGGGAGGGAGCAGAGGGGAGGGGCGGGGGAGAGGGGAGAGAACCAAGATGCATCATGTATAGGTACAGAATAAATGTAATGAATGTGACCACTGTATGTAGAATGTACCAATACATGTTCTTGGTTTAAAAAAAAAAAATAAGGGAATGGTTAGGTACTCTGGAAGACACCACTGGTTAAAAAGCACTTAATAGTCAGTTACAGCAGCCCCTTAATGGTGCTCACTTTGCCCAGCCAGGTTCAAAGTGCTTCACACACATTTATTCATCCAAGCCTCCTAAGGAGGTACTACCATCACCCTATACATGCAAATGAGCTTGGGAAAGGCCAAGTTTAAGCAGCTAAAGAGGTTTCTTCTCTCCACAACTTTGCCTAAACTTCTAAGACAGATATGCACTATTCGTCGCTGGACAGGGACAGAATCTACACTGCAGACTCTACAGCATTCCCCAAGTCTCTCTGGCCAATTTTCTCAAAGTAGCTCCAGAACATCTCCCAGGGGAAAACTCACACTGGGCACCTACTATATACTTCAATAGTTGCACTTGACAATAAAAGAGGCTACTAAGGAGCCAAATCACTCTAGATACATGGCAGAGGTTTCTGGAATTGTTCTGAGGTTTATTAAGAGGGATCATTTACCGAGTCCCTGTTAAAGCCAGAGACCTATAAGCATTATCTCATTTAATCCTACCGGTAGGGAAGTGGCTTTTAACTTTATTTTAGGTGAGGAAACAGACTCAGGGATGTCATGTAACTTGCTGAAGGTCACATGGCTTGTAAGTGGCAGAGCTAGGAGACCATCTCAGGTCTATCAAAGCTTAGTGTTTATGCTGTATTGATGAAATAATTGTTTCCCCCATCTAGAGAAAGGGAGGACAGGCCCTGAAAATTGCTAAGGACTCAGTCCAAAAAAATGAGACTTTCAAGGGTAACCCTCCAATCTACTTGTGATTTCTTCCTGATATTAGAAAACCACAAGCCTAAAAGAAACATCTGAACAGAGAAAACTTACTTCACTTTGTCCCTTCTGTTGCCTCTATGGGAAGGATGCCAACATGCAGCCCAAAAACATTTCTCTGTTCATTACTATGTGGGGACACCATGAAAGGTGATGATGTGACAGACATAAAGAATCACCAATCCTTTCATAATCTCTGGAAACTAAGCCATGCAGCTCCTCCCCAGCCCAGGTGTACTTTCCCGGGTTTGGTTTATATTCTCAGCAGGATGGCATTAGAGATGCCCCCCCAGCTGAGAGTCTATTTCAGTAATCAATAGCAAACAAATATGGACTGTCTCTGGGTTGCCTTAAATTCTTTGTGGATTCTGTTAGAATAAAGGAATAAAAGCTTCAATGACAAAACAGTATAAGGAAAAAAATACAATGCTACTTTCCTCTTGCTTTGCAAAGTTAAAAGGGGAAGAAGGTCCTTTTCTATGGGAACTGCCAAAAAGAACAGGAGACCACACAGCTGATGAGGCAAGTCCCACAGCGAGGCCTCTACCTTGCTGGTCCTCACAGCGTGAGGCTGGGCTGTAGACCGACCCACAGAAGGAAGACCACGTGGGCCTGCCTTGCAGCTCAGTCCACCCTCCCCTTCATGCCTGGCCCAAGCCTCCGCAATTGATAGCTGTTCAAAGAAATGAAAAGGGGCCACTGGAAATCCCAGGGAAGCGCAACCTGTTCTCTAACAGCTCCGTTATGTAAGGAGTCGGCATTTGTTTCTAAGAGGAATTTACTGAGATTAAACATCTTTTTTTTCCCCTCTGCACACAGGTAAAGCCATTTTCTCACAGAAACCTCAGCAACCTAGAAGTTCCTTCTAAAGTTCTGAGAATGGGCAGGTGAAAAAAGATAGTGGGAGGGCTGGACATTTAGCACAAGTGGTAGAGCGCTGGCCTAGCAAGTGCAAGGCCTTGGGTTTTTTGGTTTGTTTTACCACCCCCCAAAAAAGATAATGGGATTTCTGCCACATCATAGAGGGCTGCTGGGTTCCAGAAGCCATACTTATTTGAGACTATAACTGGCAAAAGTGTTCAAAGGAGAAAGGTATCCTGTTCCTCAAGGTTAGTTAAACTGAGTCTTAAGAAAAAGGATAGTTGGGGTTGGAGATGTAGCTCAAGTGGTAAAGCACCTGCCTGGTAAGTGCAAGGCCCTGAGTTCAATCCCCAGCACCCCCACCTACACCCTGAAAAAAAGGGTAATTTAGAGCAAAAGGAGCTACAACTCAAAGAACCACAGAAAGTAACATATACACTGCTCCAACATTAAGTCTAGAAGAAAACAAACCAATAAAAACTATCTTAGGGGGTTGGGAATTTAGCTCAGTGGTAGAGGGCTTGCCTAGCAAGCACAAGGCCCTGAGTTCAATTCCCAGCACCCTCCAAAAAGTTTTTTTAGAAGTCTAACTTCAGGGTTGCTCAGGAGTTCTTTCTTCCACAGCAGAAGAGGCTGTCAGGGGCTCCCTTCATCTGCAGGTACAACAAAACATCTGGGGACCCTGAATTCCTGAGATACAACCTCCCTGTGACAGATCCATGTCAGTGTCCTACGAAAGTGAGCAGAAGGAAGAAGGGGTAGAAAAGATTCTTGTTTTAAAGATTAAAAATAGGATAGAAGCCAGGTATAGTGGCCCACACCTGGAGTCCCAGTTACTCAGGAGGCTGAGGCAGAAGGAACAGCTTGGGCCCAGGGGTGCAAGGACAGCTTGAGCAACACAGTGAGACTCTGCCTTTAAAAAAAAAAAAAAAAAAAGCAGAGCTGCAGGGTCAGCTAGTCAAACTAGCACAGCTGCTGAGAGATCCACCGCAAAGCTTCTGATGATAGGTCTGCTTTTATGGGTGTTAAGTAGAGCTTTTGATGACATTCCTTTTTACAGGTGCTAAGCAACTAACTATTCAAACCTGGGACTACCCCCTAGTGCGCTGGCACAGGCTGCTGCTTATTTCTGCAGTATCTGTTCCGCAGATCCCTCTGCACAGAGCCCAGTGGGACTGAAGATGCAGAAATTGTATCCCTCCGAAGCTGATTACATACAGGAAATTAAAATAGAGGAGGAAGGAAATGCCAGGAAAAATGAAAATTCCACCCAGGTGGAAAGCAATCCCAAAGCACAGTATGAAAAAACAAAACAAAACTAATCCGTCACCTCACTGTGAAAGCTCTCCCACAGCTGCTGATCTACTGAGGGAGGCTATCTCCTTTCATTCCCTCTCTGTTGTAAGGTTCCTCACGCCAGTAACCAGCCGACACCAGTGCAAGAGAGCTTTTGCATTCTCTCTGCAGGAATGGAAAAAACCCTATAGTTCTGTCCTAGAGGAGCCTGGACTTACAGATGCCATGGAAAAGATGTGGTTTTCTTGGCACCTTCAAGCCATTGCCATACATAGCATCTCTACCCTACATAGGCCAAAGGGGTGAAGATCTTGTTCTCTGACAAATCTGATCAGGTACATGAGCCACACTTGAAAGCAGGTGGCCAATTTAGGCAACAGAAAGCTTAGGGTTTGGATCCCATCTTTGGAAGTGACAGGGAACATTTTAAAAAGCAGAAGTTAAAGGGAATTTTTGGTTGCAAACTGCTTAGGGCAGTGTGATGAGTCTGGGCTGGGATCCCCCTCAATTTTAGCTTTAATGCCTCAAGGGGGTGACACTGTCAAAAGAGACACACTCTCACAACAACTGGTTTTGCCCTTAAGGAGACAATGCACCTGTGCCCACCTCAAATCAACCTTCCCATACCTACAAAAGATAATGATTCTAATGCCACATCCCAGAACCAGTTCCTGTTAACACTGCTAAAGGAATTGAGTAATAAGGCCTGAAATATAGTTAGTTTTCTCTTAAGTTTTCTAAAATAATAAACAAGCTCTTGGTGAGAATCACTGAACTGGGGTTGGGGATTTAGCTCAGTGGTTAGCATGCTTGCTTGCCCTGTAAGCACAAGGCCCTGAGTTTGATCCCCAGCACCAAAAACAAAAACAAAAACAAGGTAAAACTCAAAACTGGAGAAGAAAAAAAAAGGGAGACTGGAACACTGTACAATTTCGGGTGACATAAAACCCAGATATCTTAAAAGATTCATGAATTTAATTACATAAAAATCAAGTTTACAAGCCGGGAATGGTGGTACATGCCTATAACCCCAGCACTCAGGAGACTGAGATAGGAAGATCACTGTGAGCTCAAGGGCAGCCTGGCCTACATAGTGAGTTCAAGGCCATCCTGAACTACACAGCAAGACCATCTTAAAATTTTAAGAAACTGAAAAGGGGATGAAGCTGTAGCTCAGGGTTAAAGTGCTGGGTTCAATTCCCAGTATAACAAAAGAAAGAAAGAGAGAGAGACAGAAAGAAAAGCAAGCAAGCAAGCAGTTCAGGAAAAAAAAGGTACTGTACATATACTCAAAACACTCATTCTTCAGTCTCTCAGCTTTTGAAACTTTGCTGCCCTTCCTCTGCACTTAATTGAGTCCTGACAGACTCAACTGTTGCCTCAGACATCTCCACAGCCCTTCTCACGCCTTTAATTTAGGATCTGCCTGTTTAATGTTGTCAACCCAGTGACTGGCACTACGCCTGGCACATTTCAGGAGCTTACCAAATGTGTGCTGGTACTAGGAAGGAAAAGATGGCTTCCTGGAGATTGAAAACCAAGGACCCATAACAGATAGGACAAGAGAACTATGTGACAAGTCACTGCTGTCAGTAGCTGTGTGACCTTGAGTTAGATCCCCTCATCTCTGGGCCTTACTTTCTCCAACTGTCAAACAAAAATTTAACCAGATAAGGGCTTTTCAATAAAAGTAGAACTGTTTTGGTTGAAGTAAGACTGGGGATGCTAGAGGTTGGTTCATTCCACTATGCCCACCTCCCCTCCTCCACCAGGGCCCCTTGAGACACCCCACGGTGTTCCATGACATGAAGTTTGAAAAATTTTTTTTTTTTTTGGTTTTTTGAGACAGGGTCTTACTATGTAGTTCAGGCTGGCCTTGAACTTACTATGTAGTTCAGGCTGGCCTCAAACTCACAGTGATCCTCCCAAGTACTGGGATTACAGGCATGTGGCACCACGCCTGGCGGCATGAAGTTTGAAAACGAGTATACTAAATAACAGGATCCCCTCAACATTTCACAGGCTTTTTTATTCCCTACTCGATGAGGGACCCATTTTCCCCAATGAGTATTATTTCTTGGGTGTCAAACAAGAGGAAGTGAAATGTGATCAATCTAAGAGCACACCATAAGACATTTCCAAAGGGATAAAATAACAAATTCAGCATGCAGCTGGGGCCAATAAACCTTATTAGGTCTTTGGTAGGAAGGAAAACAGTAATAAGACAAACAGGAAAGGGTTTTAATTCCCCAAAAGGCTGGTCAGTGGCCAGGGGAAGGACTTTGGTAGTCTCAGGGCAGTGATTCTTGTCAGAGCAGCCCAGGCTCTGCAATTAGATGAGAAGTGTGCAGCTGGCAGCGCTAGCACATGCGGGCACACCGTCGGGCTCAGTGAATTAATGAGGGAGCCGATCAATATTACGGGATTAGCCAGGGCTACAGCCTTAGGAAAAGAGCAAACAGACATTTGACAAGCTCCAATCCGGATGCCATGACTCATCTCTGCATGCAAGGATATTTGGGCAGAGAAAACTGATCTCTGAGGGTCTGTGTTGGTGGCTTCAAATATTAAAATCTTTCCTGATGAACAGCTGTTCAGAAACCTGCTCCCAGGCACATGGGGCCCAAGGACACTCAGGACTAAGGAAAATATTGAATGCAAAGGGCTAGTGTGGAATTGCCATTTCTTCTTCACCTGAAACAGAAAGCCACGCTTTGATCGTTCCATGTGTTATGCTCTTTCAGTCTGTCTCAAGGACCTGATTCATGCCACAAATAGTCCCCTAGTCTATTCATGTCTCAGAGTGTGAGTACTCGCCCCTAGGAAGTTTAACAAAGACAATGATTCTAGCCATCCCTCATCCTGACAGTCTCCTTTTATTTATTTAACTTATTTGATTATATTCATGGTGCTTGGGGTTGAACCCAGAGCCGTGCACATGCTAGGCAAATGTTCTAACCAATGAGCTACAAACCCCACTCAAAATCTCTTTTTTTCCCCCAGTACTGGGGATTGAACCCAGGATCTTCACACTGAGCTGTATCCCCAGTTCTTTCTTTATATTTTATTTTGAGACAGGGTCTTGCTAAGTTGCTCAAGCTTGATTACAGGCATGTGCCGCCTGTAAGGAAAAGGGTCCTCACAGGTAAGTTCTAAAATTCTCTTTACAGACAGGGAAGCAGGTTAGGCCAATTCAATAGTTAAAAGGGTGACTCAGCAGTGGAGAAACCGGATTTCAAACACTCTCTGAGAGAATATGGTCACCAAACTCACACTAACAGGCTCTTTCAAGTCAGTTCAGTAATTATGAGAAGACAAATCGGATATACAAACTTAAATATTGCAAGGTTTCTCTTATACGAGAAACCCAAAATATAAATAAAGAGTAAAAATAAGATAACAGGAAACGGAGATAGATCTATTGCAGATGAGAAGGGGAGGGGAAGAGAAGGATACATAAAAAGAATTACAATGTGTAATGTACATGTACTGACTCCCCACAATGAATGTAATCATTATATACCGGAAACATGTATTAATAAAAAAATAAAACGTGTGTTCTTTTTCAGGTTTGGCAAGAATTTCCGAAAAGGCTAGGTATGGTGGCGCATGCCTGTAAACCCAGCACTCGGGAGGCTGAGGCAGGAGGATCCCCTGGAATTCAAGGTCAGCCTGGGCTAAATAGTGAATTCAAGGCCAGCCTGAACTACATGGCAAGACCCTGTCTCAAACAAATGACCCCCCCAAAAAAAGAAATTCAGATGAAAAGCGGTAGTGGTAGAAGTAATAATGGTCAATGTATGTGTACCATGGGTCAGACACGATGCAAAAAGCTTTAAATTTAGTACTTACAATAAACTGTGAAAAAGGTTTTAATAATTACACACACATGCAGAGTCCACCAAAAAAATGTGTACATGCTTCAGGAAAAGAAAATCTTGTATAAATATTTTAATACTAAACTCACTGAGACATCATGAAAATCCTAATGTGTATATGGCCAAATTAGTCAATTTACTGGGAGTCAATGTCTGGTGTATATTAAAATATTTATACAAGTTTTTCTTTTCCTAAAGTGTGTATATATGTTTTTGGCAGACTCTGTATATATATTTGTTGAGACAAGGTCTCACTATGTAGTTCAAGCTGGCCTTGAACTTTCCATGTAGCCCAGGCTGGCCTTGAACATGTGGCAATCCTCCTGCCTCAGCCTACCAAGTACTGGGATTACAAGTATGTATTACTACCATCCCCAGCTAAAAGGTTTTAATAATATTTCAAGTTCACAGATGAGGAGACTAAGACCCAAAGAAGTCAAGGCATTTGTTTGGAGTTACACAGCCAAAACATGGTAGAGCCAACATTCATCAGCACTGTCCCATGATAAGGTTACATGTCCTATTCTGTCCAGCGAGGCAACTCCTCTGAATAAAGCCCTGGCAGAAACACACATGCTTCAGGCAAAAGGGTACGTGAAAAAAGCTGCCACCTATCTCCAGAGTCCCTTGATATAGAACAGCAGGTTATTTTAGGCCCCGCCCATCTACCCTGGACAACATACATAGCAAGTTTGGAAAAGTACCTAAATGAAAGCCTGTCTGGATGAGCTTGCCAAGTTATGGGCCTCTTGGGATTTGGCTGAAAACTGATTAATCAAAATCAATCTCCTGAGGCCCACTAGCAATTAAAGGCCTCAAAATGAAAAGGAACCAAAGACAGACAAGTGCCACACCTAAGCAAAATGAAAAAATTTTAAGTACTGAAGAGTAAACCCAGGGCTTTGCACTGAGCTATATCCTTAGCTCTTAAAAATTTTTTTTTAAAAAAGAACATTTTGAGACAGCATCTTGCTAAGTTGCCCAGGCTGACCTTGAACTTGTGATCCTTCTGTCTCAGCCTCCGAGGGTGCTGGGATTACAGGCATGTGCAGCACACGTGGCTAAGCAATATTCTTATATCAGCACTGAATCTCTAGAACCTCATTCTAGCATTAGTTGCCAGTTCTCAACTAATTTACATGCAGTACTATGTACAAAGATCCACTGCCAAGAAAAAGGAACGTTCCTCTGGATTCCTCTGGAAAACTTTCAAATTAATCAAAATGATGAAAAAGAGGCCAAAGACTACAGAAATGGCTCCTTGTGATCTCTGTTCTGCCACCTATGCAATGGGAACATTTTCTGGAGCGTTATCTACTCAGCAGGTACAATGTGGAGTGCTGTCCACAGCATGCCTGGGACCATGCCCCACACAGAAGCACATACGGTAAATGAAGAGCAGTCTTTTCCCATGGGGCTCTTACAGATTCAGAGCCCAGGAAAAGGACTGAAGGGAGAAGAGCACAGTGATCCAGCCTTCCAGATAATCACCACAAAATTTGGAGGAAAGCTGGGCATTGGTCACCTGTCTCTCATTCCAGCACTCCAGGAGGCTAAGGCAGGAGGATGGCAAATTTGAGCTTAGTAGCACAGGCAATTTAGCAAGACCCCATCTCAAAAAATAAAGGGCTGCGTTCAATCTCCAGAACCACAACCACCCACTAAAAAGCTCAGTGGAGGAGGGCTCTGAGATGGATGAAGCAACACAAGAAATCCTCTTAGATGAAGAATGTTTGGCTGGACAGGTCCACCTTAGAAAGGGAGGAATGGAGGCGACATGGAGAAGACCCACAGATGCAAGTATAACATGGGAGGGAACTGAGAACAGCAGAGTGACTACCAATGCTGGGGATCAGGCTCAATGCTGAGTGATATGCAGCCTCACTCTAATTTCACTCTCAGGGTAATCCACTTAAAAATGAGGGATTAGAGACACAGAGAAGAGTGGCATATCCTAGGCCCAAGCAAGCCTGTGTTCAGAAGTCTGAGAATCCCTGCCTGGCTGGGGGCAAGGACTTGGAAGGGGTAAAGAAGCAGATGAAGTTAAGGAAGGATGAGGTTCAAGATGACCTTGGATGCCAGGGTGTATTGGACTCTGCTGGCAGAAGAGAGAGAGGACTTGTTCAATGACAGCTCACTGATGAACATTTGACACTGCTGATCACTCCTTCCACCCTGAGATGCCTTCTTCCCTTGGATTCCAGGAGGCCCTGTCTTCTGTTTGCCCTCCTACCCCACTGTGCACGCCTTTTAAATTTCTCCTTCAACACCAGAATGTCTCAAGGGTTCAGGCTTGGCCTTTCTTCTCTTTTCCATCTATGCTACTTTACCTCTTGGTGATCTCACACAGTGTCACAGCTTTAAGTATCATTTACAAGCCAATAGCTCACAACCTTACATCCCTGGGCCCCAAATCTCCCCTGAACTCATATATCCAAACCACCTAGGTGATCTCCACTTGAATGTCTACTTGACTGGCAGGCAGTTCAAACAGAATAGGATAAAACTGACCTCCAGGGGTTGGGGATTCAGCTCAGTGGTAGACTGCTTGCCTAGCAAGCACAAGGCCCTGAGTTCGAGTCCCAGCCCCCGCCAAATGACCTCCAGCTGTCTTCCCAAAACAAGCTCCTCCTGTGGCTCACTATCTAGTTACTGCCAAAATCATCTTCAACAGGTTCACAGGCCAAAAAACCTCAGTCGCCCTTGATACCATATTCTCTCTAAAACTCCACATCTCATCTATCAGAAAATCCTATTGGGGGTGCCTTCAGAATGAATCCAGTCTAAGAAGTGGCTTCTCACCCAGCTCCGTCACTACAGCCTGGCCCCATCTCCCACTGAGATGGCTACCAATGCTGCTTCCACCCTACTCCTAACAACCCCTCTCAGCAAGGATCCCAGTACAGTCTAAGAGAGTGGCATTCCCCTGCTCAAGGTCCTCCAACAGTTCCTCGTTTCACTCAGAATAAAAGTTTAAGTCCCTGCCATGGTCTTACAGCCCACAAGGCCCTGGATGAGATGCACTCCTTGCACCCACCATTACCTCTTCCAACTCTTCTCCCCATTACCTCTTCGGCTCTGGCCACATGGGCTTTTTTGCCGATCCTTGAACACAGCAGGCATGTTTCCACCTCGGGGCCTTTGTATGTACTGTTCATGTTGCCAGGAAGGCTGTTTCTCCAGTTAGCTCATGGCTCAGACCCTTTTAAGTCTTGGCTCAAACGTCACCATCTCATTGAGGCCTTCTCTGACCACTTTATTTAAAATTGTACATTCCTCCAACCATCCTCAACACTTCCTAACTCTTTCCTCCTTTTTTCCATCAAAGTTCTTACCACCTCTATACTATAAAATGTACTATATACTATATGCCATAAAATGCACTTAGATTGTCTCTTTTTCTCCATTCATAATGTAAATTCTAGGACAGCAAGGATTTTGTCTGTTTTGTTCACCAGTGTATTCCAGTTTGCCTTACCTGCAGAGCAGGCAAACATGCGCTCAATAAATATTTTAATAACTAGTGTTCAACTCGCTTAGGGAATCTTCACGTTTTGTAAAGCAATGCCAGACAGCTGGACAGCAGCTTCCCAATGTTCCATTCACTGGGTCTGCCAGGATCAGAGATAAATATGCTCCAGTTGTCAAGCTATTTTCACTATAATGGCATTGAACATGTCAGACCCCCACATCCCATTTTATGGCCAATAAGTGGAAAGTGAGTACATAATAAGGAGAGAGAAGAAAGGGCAAAAGATAGAAGATCAGGTGGTAACATCTAAAATGGAAGAAATGTTCAGCACTTCCTGCAGTGAAGCCAGGAGTATTACTTGGTTCTACAGGCTCCCACAGGCTGAGAGAGTAAACAGACTATAGGAGGTGAAAGGGTCTGACACAGGCTAATATGTGAACACAGCCAGGCCCTTCCCTCACCTCCGTAAGTCTCCAGGCCCACAGGCCTTCTCTGTGTTCTACTAAGTGCCACATTCTCACTGCCTCTGCACTTACTGATCTTCCTGCCTGGATTGTCCTCTCTTGCTCCAATTTATCCTCCAAATCTCAGCTTAGATGACATCACTTGAAAGATACCTTCCCTGCATCTACTATATTAAGAAGGTATTTTTCTGTCCCTACCCTCCAGTCCTCTTATAGATTTTTCATGCATCTACCGAACATCTTCCACATACAATAAGCCATTGCACATGCTGAGGATCCAAGAGTGAAGTAAACAGACAAAAGTCCTCCCTTTCACGGAGTTCACATTTTAAGGGTGGAGAGGGACCATAAGCAAGATAAATATGTAAAAGATATACAATTTCAGATAGCAATACCTGTTTTTGAGGCAGAGAGAGCAGAGGAGGAGGAGCATGGTGATGTTGGAGAGTTGAAATTTAACTAGGGGGGCTCCAGAAAGCCTCCCTGAGAAGGTGACAGGTAATGTCATATGTGGAAAAGTCTGCGAAGCAAAGCCCAAGGAGCTGGGGGTGTTACTCAGCTGGTAGAGTGCTTGCTTAGCCCTGGGTTTGACCTCCAGCACCAGAGAGAGATAGAGGGAGAGAGAAAGAGAAGAAGAGAGATAGGAGGATGAGGAAGAGGAGGAAGAGGAGGGAGAAGGCAGGCAGGCAAAGCTGGGCAAGGCAGGGACTCTGGCTTTTACTGAGTGAGCTGGAGCCTCTGCAGCATTCTGAGCAGAGGAGCCCTCAGATCTGGCTCACATTTTAACAGGCTCCAGATGCTGTATCTTTTTGTTTTTCCTCATGGCTAATCAGTTTTTCCAATCACTGCATTTGTTTTCTATTTCTACTTTGTCTCTCTCCCCACAAGAAAGCAACCCAATTGCAGAAATCACATCTGGCTTTGTTCACCTATCGATACAGCACAATGTCGGTACTAAGAGGTGTCAAGGAAATACTGAATGAATTAATGCTGGATTTAACGAAGTCTCTGTTCTCATAAGTTTTCACAACATCCAGCAACTCAAGCCTCTGTGATCAAAGAATGAAGACAACAACAGCTGGCTATACTGAAATTGTCACTCCACCCTCAATGTGCTTAAAATCCTAAAAATACTGGGTGTGGTCAAACACACCTGTAATTCCAGCTACTCCAGTAGTTTGAGACAGGTAGATCATAAATTTAAAACCAGCCTGGGTAATTTAGGAAGACCCTGCCTTAAAAAAAAAAAAAAAAAAAAAAAACACCCTAAGGATATAGCTCACAAGTATAGTGCTTACCTAGCATGAGAGGCCCTGAGTTCAATCACCAGTACCCATCCCCAAAATCTCAAAAGCTATCAGGGTGTGATTCAAAAAGTATCTGCTACCCAAGTCTACTCCTTCATAGAACTCAGCTGTTGAAGTGCTGAAAATGAACACTGAAGTGTTAGTTTTAAAGCTTTTGAGATCTGACTTCCAAATTCATCTTCTTCCAACTTAGTGTCTACGGGGGATAAAGATAGTAACCTGGGGTATCAGTGACAAAGGGATCTTAGCTGATGATGCACTCTGGAACTTCTGGAGTCAACAAGCCACATCCTTACTTTAACTAGTTGAGGCCTCCCAACTTTGGAGACTTGCCTGATGAAGGCCAAGCCCAAGGCTAAAGACATAAAAAGAAAGATGTTTGGGCATCTAGAACAGTAGCCAAGCCCTTCAGTTCCACTAACAAAAGACAATCCAAGAACAAGGAGTTGGTGAAGCTAAAACAAGTCAACACATTCACAGCCTTTGGAGTGCCTAGCCCATTTTTTTTCTTTCTTTTTTTTTTTTGGTGCCAGGGATTGAACTCAGGGCCTTGTGCTTGCAAGGCAACCTAGCCCATTTTATACCCAAGTGGGCTTGGTAAATGTTAGCCACCATTATTACTCCACAGGGAGTGTTTACTATCTCCTCGCCACCTCCCCCCCCCCAGTTATCTGGAGTCCCTGGGCACTCCTGTGGTAGGAATAGTAGTTCCAGAGTAGTTCATTCCAACCCTGGTCACACATTTCTCTTTAACTCTCTGGGATGACACATGAGGATGGACATCACCTGGAGAGTGCTTTGAATTCCTTAGGAGTCAAGAAACCCTAACAATTCAATGTAATATTCATTCACTTGTTTATTCATCAAACCCTGTACATTGACTTCGCACCAGACTTTTACCAGGTGCTGGAGACACACACAGTTAAGACAAGTGCTTATGAAGGATTAAGAGCTCTTTACTAGGACAGCAAACTAAACAATCAGGCCCTCTGTGATCATTGCTACAGGACACCAAGGAAGGACATCCAGGTCAGACCTACAAGGTGGGGACTATCAGAACGGAAGCATCAAGTAGTGGTCCAGCAAAGAAGGTCAGGAGGTGGTTCAGGAGCAGGATATGAGATTTAGGCAGAAGAAACAGCACAAAGCAAAGACAGATATAAAGAGGTTGAGCTTGCAGAAGTGGCAAGCTGCTGAGTTTGACTGGAGCTTGGGAGGTGGAAGTATGTAGTAGGAGGGATGAGAAAGAAGGCCAGGCAGGCGCCAAAGCCCAAAAGACCTTGGAAGGCATGTTAAGGAAAGTGAGTTTTAACCTTAAGGCAATGAGGAGCCGCTGATGGATTTTCAAGCAGGATTTTCTTCTTAAGGATTCCCCAACTACTCAGGTGATATTTTCTATCTGGATTATTTGTTCCTCTCTATGTAAAGAGATAAAGAATAAAAACTCTCTTCTGACTTGTGATAATTATCAATGACCCATCTTAGGCAAAAAGATAAGTTCAGAAAAAGAAATGTCTTCAAGCAATAGGTGGCCTACAACTTTTAGAAATACACCAAAGTACCAAATTCATACCCAAGCCATGCTTGCACTTCTAGCTTCAGTGCCAGACTTGAGAGCTTTCTGGGAAGCAAGCAGTTAAGACATTCAAGTTTCAAGGATGACTAGCAAAAGATGAAAGTCTAAGCCCAGACTCTGTAGGACCAATAGACTAAACTTGTTCGGAAACACTTTTAGGAAGTGAAACAAGAAGGGTGAGAGAAGTCCTGAGTACACAAAAGTCTGTTTGCAGAAGGAAGCAACAACCCAAAAGTCAAGCTCGTCAGCCTTCCTCAGACACAGGCCCAAGCAGGCATCGACTGGCTTAGGGTCAAGGCACCCCCATAATTATAGGTTCTGCATAATTTCCTCATCCCAACCTACAGAAATGGGGGTGGGGGAGGGATGGGTTGAGGTTGAGAGACTCAGTTGAAGAAAACTGTCCAGATCGCATTCCCACTGGGAAGCTGCTGAGCTGGGGTGAGAGCCCAGGGCTGACTGACAGGGAGCCAAGGATTGTTTTTTTCCACTGTACCTGAGTCCTTCAAGCCACTCAGGGTAAATGTTCTGGTCAATCCACACTCAACTGATTATCTCCAGACAACCTCTGAGGAATCTGATTCTTTTGAAAACAAGTAAAACTGCCTTCATAACAGTTTCTAAGAGGTCAGAGGAGCCTGGTGGACTCAACTCAGGACAGAAAGCCAGATGCTCTGAGTTCTGTTCATGTTCCTATCTGTGACAAATTACTTTATTTCAAATCCTGCCCTGGAAGGATGGGGATAAGGTGACAATATTAAGTTTCTGTGAATTCAATGGAACAATGAGAATGGATCATAGAATTAAAAAAAAAAAGTAACCACAGTAACACTTATATCACAGCTTTCAAAATTTCACAGGTTCATTATGGCTTATAGCACCCAAGAGAGTATAGGAAGGCAGCAGGTCTTTTTTGTGTTGCTGTTAAGGGAAACTGAGGCAGAACTGGAGTAAGTGAATGTTTGCAAAGGAATAAGGCTCAGACTGACAGATCCTAGCCTTCTTGCAACAAGCCACTTTACCAACTTCCAGGCAAGATGACACAAATCTACACATTTTTCACAAAGGTAAGAACCCTCCCATTGGGTACATTCCTCCACTCCTAGGATCAAATGATCCACTAGCAGCCATGTGGTTCCTCTCTCTTTACTTTGAAAGGAACGCAGCTCAACCAATCTCTCCAGAGATTCTGGATATTTGCTTCATGTATAGGCTGTTTTGTGTCTCACAGTTCTAAACATTCAGGAAAACCTTAAAACTCTTGCCCTAAAAGGTAAACCACTTAGAGCAACACCTTGCAGAATATTTTCCTCCTAAAGAAAGTGCATTAAATGCCCCTTACGAAGATCAGATAAGAGGCAATAAGGCTACATCTTAAAGAACCACATAACTACAATGGTAGTTAAAAATATTAAAATGCTCCTCTACCCCAACCCTGCTCCTGCTTCTTTTTTTTTTTTTTTTTTTTGGTGCTGGGGATCGAACTCAGGGCCTTGTGCTTGCGAGGCTGACATTCTGACCACTGAGCTAAATCCCCAGCCCATCCTGCTTCTCCTTTTGTCTCTGTGCACTCTGCTGGTCTCTGAGAACTTAGGCACGAACCCTGGTTCTGCCTCCACTACCCGACCGACCTTACATATGTGATTTAACCTCTCTGCCTCAGTGTTCTCATGAATAAAATGGGTAAGGTAAGAGTAGCTATCATGCAAAGGTTGCTGTGAGATTTAAATGTAGCATTGTAAGTAAAGTGCTTAGCACTGTGCCTCACACCAGTACTGCTGAATGACCAGTAGCTGGCATTCTCGTGTTTTTTGGTTTTATTACAGGTGACCCCATTTCGTCAATTTGTCTCTATGGATCCAAAGGGCAAACCAAGCCCTAGATTACCAAGGAGCAGGAGGGACAGGGCCATTTCTTGATTTTCCTCCCTTCTGGACCTTTGCAAAGAGATAAACAAGGAGGCCTCAGTTGTCTTTAAGATCAGTATGAAGTGGGGGGGACACCAGAGCCGGAAGAGATGTTTTCCCTCTGGCCAGGGGCGAATTCCTCGGGGCCTCAGTCTATGAGTCTCTCCGGGCGGAAGCCTCAAGAGAGGCTGCGGACGTGGTGCAGCCGGTGTGCGCGCAGGCGGTCAATTGGGCGCGAATGAATGAACCCGCAGCCCCTCCTCGTCGTCCCGGTTAAGGACGCCGCGCGCGCCCCTCCAGCGCGTCGTCCTCTCCGTGACCTCTGACCCCGCAAATCTCTCACCTCAGACCCCCGACTCCCCGCCCTACTTCTTCTGCCGCTTCCTCGAGCTCCCTGTTTTCTTACCCGCAGGCCCAAATGACTACCAGGAGCCACGGCTCGGTTCGGTTCCGCAGCAAAATGTCCGCGACTTCCTCCTCCGGACTCCACGGTGCGTCCGAGCAGGCAGCCGCTCTGAGCCCCGCGGCTGTCACCTGCCGGGCGGAAGTGAGCTGCCCGCGCGCGGGCACTTCCGGTGGACGCACGACCTGGGGGCGGGGTCAAGGGTACAACTCGGGCGGGGGTGTTGCCTAGAGGCGGGGCAAGAGGAGGCGGGGTGATAAGGGTGGGGCCGATCGCTGTTAACCTCTCTGCGGCCGTGGTCCTGCTCTGGCGCCGTACCCCTCGCAGCGCTCAAACAACTAGCCAGCTGATTGCTAAGTAATTTAGTGTGGTGGAGTCAGAAAAGGTCACGGAGACTTTGGTCTTTGAGGTTCATCCTTTCTGTGTTACAGGCGGGGAAACTGAGGCTCTGAGAGGGACAGGATTTTATCCAAGGCCATGTACGAATGCGAGAGTGAAAACTACAGCTGTAAATCCTGGCAAACACAAGACTGAAGCTGGTTTGCTAGGATGAAGCTAGACTGTTACAGTATAGCGCTTTGAGAATTCTAGAGGAAAATATCAGACCCTTCAAGGAACTCCATAATGTGCCGTTTCTCTTTTACAGGGAACTCAGTTGCCACCTCATTCCTGACTCTGCAACTACTAATTTTCTCTTCCTTCGAGATAATTCCTCTTCATCCCCTTTAAAACATATAACCGCTACTCTTCAAGAGTGGTGTTTTGTTTTCATTTTTGTGTGTGTGCTGGCGATCGAACTTAGGGCCTTGTGCTTGACAGGCAAGCACTTTAACCACTGAGCCAAATCCCCAGCCTTCGAATGTATTTTATTAAACAAATAACATTTGTATTGTAGAGAAATGGAGATATACTTGTAAGCAAAAAGAAGACAAAAGTATCATGTGCGAGCAATTCAATTCACCTGAGAAAATCAATGTTAATATTTCAGTAAATATCCTCCTAGATTTGATGTATCATCTGGTATTTTTAACTCACAAGGATATTGGTATGACTTTCCCAAAATAAAATATACATTTTTACTTGCTGCTTTCTAATACTTGCATAGTCTTCCATAATATGGATGGTATTGCTATTCTCTCATATGATCCCTTAAGATTGTCTATTTATCAATCTTTTTAGTATTATAAAAACTTATTAATAACCTTGCACAGCCATCTTATGTCCCACTTTATAGTTCTAATATTTAATATAATTTTATATGTGTAATAAGCCTCAACTCCTTTTTAAATTTTTGAATAACTATAGACTTACAGCAAGTGGTAAAAATAGCAGAGAGTAAAGTCCCATGTACCCTTCACTCACCTTCCCTCAATGGTGACATTTTATATATCTGTAGTATAACATGAAAACCAGAAATTTGGCATTGGCAAAATGCCATTATCTCAAACACAGACTTTATTCTGCTTTTAAATATATTTTTGAAGTAGGCAGGAAAAAGCAGATTTTTTTTTTTTGGCTGCAACAACAACAGACATTTATGTTCTCACAGTTCTGGAGGCTGGAAGTCTAAGATCAAGTCCAGACTAGTTTCTTCTGAAGCCTCTCTCCTTGACTTGCAGATGACCGCCCTTTTACTATTATGTCCTAACATGATCTTTCCTCTGTGCACCTAGAATAATTTTATACATGTGTGTCATGCTCTCTATGCTATGCACAGATGTCTGGAGGAACCGTTTCTTTCTTTCTTTCTTTTTTTTTTGTTTTTTGTTTTTTGAGACAGAGTCTTGCTATGTAGTTCAAACTACCTTGAACTGACTACATAGCCTAGACTGGCCTCAGACTTGCAGCAGTCCTCCTTCCTCACCCTCCCACGTTCTGAGATTACAGGCATGTACTACCTTGCCTGGCTAGAGGAAATTTTTCTAGTGATAAACCTTGGCAAATGTCATTAGCCTTACTGAAAAACAAAATTTCATTGGGAATGTGACATGGAAAGACAAAAATTAGCCAACAAGACCAACACACCTAAAGGTACCAGGCTGGAGAGATTTGTGAACAAGGGACAAGTTAGTGGGAGAAGCAGAGCTTTAAGGTTTCCGAGGAGACAGAGGTCACTGGACCCAGCTGCTCAGGAAGGACTTCCCGGAGAAGGTGGCATTTGTATTAAGTCTTGCCCAGTAAAAACAGAGTTGCATAGGCTGAGAAGGCAAGAAAGGACAATCCAGGGAGGACAGCACAGAGGCAGGAAGGATTCCAAGACCTTCATTCAAGGGATCCATGCATCTGAGACCCTTAGAAAGTCACAGGAAGCTTCCTGGGGGAAGTGACATCCAGCTTAAATTATGAAGGGTAAGAAGACAGTACTATTAATAGTTACTGTGATCTAGGCACCATGCATGGCTTGTGTACACTTTCTTTGTGTGGTATTGGGGATTGGGAGCTTTGCATTGAGTTACATCTGTAGCCCTTTTTTATTTTTTATTTTGATGCCCAGGCTGGGACTGAACTTGTAGTCCTCCTCCCTCAGCCTTCTACAGTGCTGGGATTACAGACATGCACCACCATGCCTGGATGTCATCTACATATTAATTCACTGAATTCATTCAGCAATTCAAGGTTCTCTGGCTGTCCCCAAGTAAAGATGAGAAAAGAGTGCAGTGGGTAGAGCTGATTTCTCCTCTACTCCACGGGCCTGAACTTTCTCTCCTACAGCTCAGCCTGACAGAGGAGCTCACGTTATAATAATAAGAGGAAGCGTAGGTCAGTGCCAAAGGTGGGAGACAGAAGCAGGGAAGGGGAGTTCCCCAAACACAGCTGGCCACATTGGAGGAGCAAGTCACACTCACTGTTAAAGGTCGATAGTTGGGCTGGAGATGTGTGTAGCTCAGTGGCAGAGCACTTGCCTGGTATGTACTGGGACCTGGGTTCAATCCCTGGAACTGAAATGACAACACAACAAAAGCAGAAAACTATAGTGACAACCAAGTAGGAATAGCCACACCTGTGGCATGCACGGCCTGCCTGGCCCCCTGAGACCCCAGGCCCAGGAGGAGCTCCTTGCCTCAGGATGGCTGGAGTAGAGCCAGTGATAGTCAAGTCTACCTGGAGAGAGAAAGCCGACTTCTCCCAGCAAATACATTCTTCTAAATATGTTATTGCCTTCTGGTGGAAGGAAGCAGTTTTTAAACTTTCCTCTGAGCCCTATTCACTTTGCCCCATTGAGCTGGCTGGTGTTGGACAATGCTGCCCTCCTCTTCAGGCCTCAGTTTCTCCTCCCAGAGCATCCTGCTAGTACCATGGGGCAAGCACCATTGTATGCCTCTGACATCCATCACTTCATTAACTATCTCTGTTCTCAAGAGGAGGCTGCCATAACAACCACATTTTACAGATGAGGACACTGTGAAGTCAAAGGATTTTCCCAACTTTACATAGCAGCAACAGGGCAAGCTGGAAGTCAAGGCCAAGGCTAATGCCTGTGGTGTGCCCGGGCTTACCGCTTTCCCTACACCTACCTGCCTCAGAAGTTTTCACGCAATTAGAGGAAGGCTGGAAGTTCTGACGGGATGTGCTGCAGGAGCTGTGGGATTTTCAGGAAGTCCCTTCTCCTTTCTGACACACAGGCTGTCAGAGCTCACCCTTCCCATCCTTCCTCCACAGTGGGTACCTAAGTATGCAATTGACACTCCATACCGGTAGGTCCTGCATCTGTGAATTTAACCAACTGTGGGCCAAAAATATTTTAAAACTGGGTAAGAGGGCACGTGCCTGTAATCCTGGTACTCTGAGAGGCTGATACAGGAGGACTGCAAGTTTGAGCCCGACCTGGGCAATTTAGCAAATGAGTGAGGCCCTGCCTAAAACTAAAAAAAAGGCTGGGGATGTACCCCAGTGTGAAGGCCCTGGGTTCAATCACCAGCACTGCAAAAAAAAATTGAAAAAGAATTGTGTCTGTACTGAACGCGTACAGACTTTTCCCCTTGTCATTAGTACCTAAACATTATAGTATAACAATTTACTAGCACGTACGCTGTATTAGGTATCGTACGTCATCTGGAGAGTACTTAAATTATGCAAAGAACACACTACTTTACATAAAGACCTAGAGCATTCGAGGATTTTGGTATCTGCGGGGGTCCTAGAACTAATAATCCCCGATAGGACAGATGACTGTACTGTGTAGTGGAAATGATATATGGTATTTTCCCTTCTGTGCCCACTAGAGGGCCCGCGGGTGCCATTAACCGGCTCCCTTGCCTTCTAAAGTAACTGTTGCACACACTGCACCATGCCCTGGTAGGTTCCAAATTTCTAGACTCTTCTCCCTATGTGATTACTAATCCTTGATTCCAGTCTCTGCTTGCTGCTTTTTGTTATTTTTATCCTCCTAATCTCCAAAAGTTGCCGCAGATCCTTTCTGGAAGGAGGCCGTTGGATAACGCCAAGCCCTCCACCAGCAGAGAAGGTGGGAGGCTCCGTGTCCTTCTTATCCAAAACAGGCTGTGCACAGCCCCAATTTCTCCCAGTTGCAAATCATCCTGATTTTCCCGGGAGCAAAAGTCTGCTCAATCTTGCTCAATCCTGCTAGCACCACTGCTGAAGGCTGCCTCATGGAAGGCTCTGTTCTCTCAGGTGCCCCTGGGCTGAATTATCTTCTGCTGGTGCAATTTAAAAAAAAAAATTCCAGGCTTTGAGCCCTATCCATGTTCAAATCCCCAGTGGTGGGGCTTCAGGTTCCAATCTAGAAAATAACACAGATTGTTCAGCTCAATCACTCCCTGTCTGTGTGTTCACGAGCACATGACAGCCTCAGTGAGCCTCAGCTTCCCCATCTGGGAAATGGAACTAATACCTACCTTACATAGATGTCAAATGAAGCAATATTTTTAGGTAGCTAATGTTCTTAGGGCAACATCTAGTTAACACTAAATAAACAGTGGGGATTATGATTATTAAAGGTCGTACACTAGGGCACAAAGAAATTGTCAAGAAGCCCCAATACAGTAGATATTGTTTGTATGTCACTTTTTTCTTTGCTGTGTCAGAGATGGAACCCAGGGCCTTGTGCATGCTAGGCAAGTGCTTTACCACTGAGTTATACCCCTGGCTCCCAATATTGACCTTTGGTCATAATCTAAACTGGAAATCAGTAATAAAACCAGCAAACCGATCCTATAACTTGCAAATAAAGCATTTTTAAATAACCCCTGAGATTTCTGGGTAAATGATTCAACATGTGCATATAACTCTCTTCTGAAGTCTCACTAAAACAATAGTAAAGGAATTTTTATGGTAAAACATACATAAAATTAACCATTTTAACTACTGTTAAGCCTATAGTTCTGCGCATTCACATTATTGTGCAGCCATTGCCACCATCCAGGACTTTTCATCTTCTCAAAATGAAACCCCACACCCATTAAACATTAATTCTCCCTCCCACCTCCCCTCATCCCTGGTAACCACTATTCTATTTTCTATCTCTATGGGGCTTAATTTTTTTTTTATTAGTCCATGTTTGCAGTACATACTGATTACCTTCATCGTGGGGTGCTGGTATCTATGAATTTGAGTATTCTAGGTACCTCATGTAAGGATATCATATGGTATCTATCCTTTCGTCTGGTTGATTCCCCTTAGAGTAAATAATATCTTCAAGGTTCATCCATGTTGTAACACATGTCAAAATTTCTTTTTTTTCTTTCTTTCTTTTTTTTTTTTTTTAGGTACTGGGGAACAAATAAATCCTGGCCCTCGCACATACTAGGAAAGTGCTCTACCACTGACCTACACCCCCAGTCCTTCTTTTTATGGCTGAATAATATTCCACTGCGTATATTGTAGAGTGATAAATCTTGATAGTCAACTTGATTGAATTAAGAAACACCTAGGATATCAGTAACGCACACTTTTGGGTGTGTCTGTGACGCTATTTCCAGAAATGATTGGCATGTGAGATAGCAAACTGAAGGGGTGACCCACCCTGAATGTGGGTGGCACCATCCAATAGGGTAGGGGCCCAGATGGAACAAAAACAGGAGGAAGCCTGCCAACACATGCCCTCTTACTGTGCTTTCTGGTTTTGTTTTGTTTTTGTTTTTTTCTAGACAGGGTCTCACTGTGTATTTCAGACTGGCCTTGAACACACTTTGTAGTCCAGGTAGGCCTCAAACTCATGACGATCCTCCTGCCTCAGCCTCTCAAGTGCTGGGATAACAGGCATGTGTCACCACGCCCAGCTTCGCTCTGCTTTCTGGCTGCCGTGAGGTAAGCAGCTTTCATCTACCATGCTCTTTTGGCCATGATGTTTCTGCGTTGGAGCCAGCCAACCATGGAATGAAACCATGAGCCAAAATCAACCTTTCCTTCTTTTTTTTTTTTAATTCTTTTTAACCTTTCCTTCTTTAAATTGTTTTTCTCAGGTATTTTGTCACAGCAATGACAAGCTGACTACTATATAGTATATCACTATTTCACTGCTCATTTGTCCCAGCTTTGGCTGCAGGAATTTCTGTAGTTTGGCTCCATTCAACAAGCTTTCAACATTTTCTTTTTTAGTACTTCATTAGTTTCTGGCACCTCAAGATGTTCCATACTCATCTTGTATTTCCCCTGCCCCAGCACTGAAATCAAACATTTTCCCAAATGGCCTTGCTTCCTTTTATCAGAGAACGGTATTTGGTTTTGTCTATTTTTGTATTTATGCAGGGCTGAAGGTCAAACCCAGAACCTTTGAGCATGTAGGCAAATGCTCTATCACTGAGCTATACTTCAGCCCTCTGGAGAATGGTATTTGGAAACCAAGATTTGAGTCCTGGATGTTCTCATTGCTAGGATGTCTCAATCCTTTCAGTGGATAGAATGGATCTGTAAAATGTTAAATTATTTGACTGTATTATCTGTTATGATATATAAATCGAGAAACAAAACCAAGCAATGTAAAAAAAATTGTTGAGCTGGGCAATGTGGCACACACCTCTAATCTCAGACCCTGAGAGACTGAGGCAGGGCGATCATGAATAAGTTCAAGCCCAGCCTGGGTGACTTAGTGACTTAGTGAGACCCTGTCTCAAAATAAAAATTTAAAAAGGGCTCAACGTAAAAGCTCTGCATTCAACCTGTAGTACTACAAACAAACAAATAAATGACTAGGTCCCCAAGCAGCACCAACTCACCGGCATCTCCTGTGCCCAGATGTTGATGTGGTTTGGATTCTGCTCTCCCAAGAGTCACTGGGGAATGATCAAGCCATATTCCAGTTCATTTGCATGATAAGCACCTTTGTTACCTTTCAACCCCAAGAAAAGAATAATGATGGCCAGGGAGCAGTGAGGAGCCCTGTCGGGAGCTCCCAGGTCTGTTTCTGGGGCTCTCCCATAATTGGATGACTGCTTGATCTTGAGAAGAATGCTGTATTTCCCTCAGCCACGTTATCCACAAAGTGAAAATGCTAATACCTCCCTTATGGGGCTAAAAGAATCAACTACCTCCTAGCAAGTCTATATTTGTTTTTGTTGCTGTATAACAAATTACCACCTACTTAACAGCTTCAAACAACATCCATTTATTAGTTTACAGTTCTGTAGGCCAGAAATTCAGCATGGCTTGATTGGGTTTTCTGCTGGAGGTCTTGCTGCACTGAAACCAAGGTGTCAGCCAGTGCTGCTGTCCCATCTGGGTCCTCTTTCAGGCTCATCAGTTGTGGCACCATTAATTTCCCTGTGGCTGTGAGCCTGAGGTCCCCATTTCTTTCCGGCTGTCAGCCAGGAATCACTCTGGCCACTCTTAGGTTCCCTGTGGTCACTCCAGTTCAGCACCAGAAACCCTCCCTTGCATCAAATCTGTCTAGAGTTTCCACTTCTCTCATATCTTCTTCTGTTACCAGCTGGGGAAATTCTCTGCTTTTAAAAGGCTCATGTAATTAGGTCGGGCCCATTTGG
>PVJO010024584.1:0-24137 GCA_004026905.1 Hystrix cristata | reverse complement strand
TGAAGGACAGGTTGGTGAGGAAGTAGTACATGGGGGTGTGGAGGTGGGAATTCGCCCTGATCACCAGCAGGATGAGGAGGTTCCCCAGGACGGTGAGCACATAAATCAGGAGGAAGAGGCCAAAGAGTGTGGAGTCCAGTGCGGGGGTGTGTGGAAGGCCTGTGAGGAAGAATGTTGTCACTAGGCTGATGTTGGCCATTATTTATCATATGTGGGGTTCTGTCCTTAAAGGTATCAAGGCAAATCTGTAATTTATAGAAAACATATGCCCTATGAATTTGGCAACTATGTTATCTCTGACAGAGACTACAAATGTTAAATTGTCTTGTAGCTTTTATAGGACCCCTTCTCTTCAAAGGGAGGCTTGAAGAAGAATGGTTTCTTCTTTATTTCAGTACCCAAAACAGCCAAATTGAAAAAAAGAGTAAATTCATATGAAATCAGTTAAATTTTGAAAAGAGAAGCAAATTTTCTATTCTGTAGAATTAGTGAAGTTATATACAATGTGATAATTTTCTAATGATGGCAGATTCTCCTAGCAGTAGACCTTTATTTGAGCTTCTCTCATTTTGTCTTTTTCTAACACACACACGTGCACGCACACACACACACACACACACACACTCATATACATTTAAATAAAACTTCTAAAACAGTCTCAATCTCTATCCTTGATGGCTAAGGGAAAGTTTGCTCTCACCCATTTCTCTGTCTTACCCAGACTACACATTCCTGGTCATCTGAAAAACCTGAAATCAACTAAGTGAATGCAAGGATGGTCAGCATGCCATTTCTTTCCTCAACTTTTCTTATATCTATTTTCATATATACATTTTTATTATTTCTCCCTCCAAGATTTTAAGAAATTGCACATTTTCTCTTTAAAGCATAATCAAACCATCTCATGATGTATTTTGAGGGACCCAAAAAGGATTAGATCTGCTTGAGTAATGAAAAGAACTAAATTTTACCTCTGTTGTTTGTGTTTCAGGAGTAAATTATTTGCAATAATATACTCGTTATGAAAGATACATAATATTACTTCCTAAAATTTAGATTAAACACATAGTCCAAAGTTATTTTTATGGTTTCTAGCATGTCTATTTTTCATAACTGAGACTCAATTTTTTTCTCCAAAGAGTAAACTGTATGTCCCAGAATTTATATATTAAGAGAGAAAAGCAATCAAAAGGTATGAAGAACTGCAAGGAAATCTGGTTATATACTTGGCACCTATCCAATAAAAAAAGAAACATTTCCTTAGTAATTTCTAAGATAGTTCTGTCAGAGAGTTCATATCTATAACACAATTTCATTTTTGTGTGTCTGACAGAACAGACTTTTCCACTGTGGTCCTCAGATGGAAATGTGTTGGGCATTTAGTCTTGATATCAATGATTATAGAAAAAGTACTTAGTTTACGGTCTTACAGAACTTGGAGCTTTTTACAAACTCTGCAGTATTGGCTAAGTCATGTCTAAGACGATCCAACACAAAGCTAAAGAAGAATGAATAAACCCAAAGATGTCCAAGAGAATTAGCTCTGCTTAAGTAATAAAGAGAAATAAACTGCATCTCTGGTGTTTGTGTTTCAGGACTGAATAAAATAAATACAATTGTACTCCTAAAAATGGAGATAATTAATAGTCTGAGAAGACTATAAATACATTGTAATCATCCCAAACTGTCCAACAATGAAATATGCTATAGTTTTTCCAATTTTTGCTACTTACCATTTTTAAAAATAAGTTTTGAATCATAAAGCTGAATTTGAGGTTTAAAGAAACTCTCAATCCTTGATGGGTAGAATAATACTTTTTCTTGCATAGTCCAAATACAGGAGAAAATTCTATGAAAACAAATGTTTTAAATAGAGTTTAAAACTGGTTTGATATCTCAGGAGATATTGCCTTGGCCCTAGATTTTTCACAGATAAAGATAAATTTTGACATTATGGTGGATATTCAGATTTCATTCAAACACATTTCTTAAGGTAGTTCTGCTTTGATGCACCACCATTCCACAACCTATTTTATTTTAACCCCAAATTATTTCTTAAACAAGAAGGAAAGACCCTCTGGTTTGAAGACTTGTTCTGTAGGCAGTGATTAAATATTTTCTGATTCCTTCCCTGAATTCCAAAGTGGAAAATATGGGCTTTCATCCCCTAAGAGATAATTACCCGGTGAGGTTCATAGTCTCTTTGATGAATCTCTAACTTTCTGGTAATTATGGCACATCACAGCAAAGTTCTCCAAATCTTCTGGGCTCTAGGGATATCAGAGTATTAGTTCTTGTAGCTAAACATCCTGGCCAAGGAAGCTTCCTCCCTCTGGGGCTTGGGTGACTTGTACTATCTGCCAAGCTCCTGACTGAGAATGGTTGTTACTTCAGCTCGTCTCTCTCATGGGTTTTGTCTTCTGTGAAACATTTGCCTTTCTAGCTTCTGTCTTCTAGGGTTAGACTATACTTGAATTTACATTTTCTGCAGAAGTTATTTTGTGTTTGTTATTTTCTTGTTTTAGTTTAACCTAATGTGACTAAATTGTGAGAAGGTATAATTTTTTTCTCAAATTAATATGTTTTAGCTATCAAGAAAAACTTTATGAAAACAAAAACGAAAAATGATCTGACATGGAAGAAGCGAAAGACCTGTTCCTGAGAAGGAAAATTATAGCATCATGCACCTTTTGTGCTAATGGAAATATTGTTACCTATGTGTGGATAACAGAGCTCCCCAGGAAAAGGACTGAAAAACTGATGCTTTCTGAATTAGTACTTCTGCCAATTAACCTATCACAATACCTGATTATCTGAGATTGGATATCTGTTTACACTAAGACCTATTTAATCAATGTAAATGATTAAATGATATGAAAGGATATTTTAACAATTACTTGCAATTTAGATTTACTTAATATTGTTCAAAATCTCTTTTCCAAATACATGCCATTAATTTTTTTTGGTACTGGGGATTAAATACAGGACCTTAACACTGAGCTACACCCTTTTATTTAATTTTTTAAATCTTTGAGACAGAGTCTTGCTATATCACCAAGTTACCAGATTGGACTCAAACTTGCCGTCCTCCTGTCTCAGCCTCCCAGAGTGTTAGGATTACAGGGTTGTATCACCATACCCAGCTTCCTGCTGTTAAATTTTATTAATTTATACATCCATCTACCTTCCTGTGTATATTGTAATGAATGTTACTATCTTCCATTTATTTAGGTAGAAATTTGTGTATTCTTTGTATAAAATGTTAATTTTGTCTTTTAGCTTTCTTTCCTCTCTTTTGGCAGTGGAAGAAAATACTATTGCTACCTCATATCTGTTGTTCACATATTAATTAGATCCCTTATGAGTACTGAAAAACTTAGTAATTTTTCTATCAAAAGTGGTCAGTAGGGACTGCTTGGAGTGAAGTTTACCTTCTTCAGGAATAAGAAAGGAATAATTCCTCTTCTCCCCTTCTTTTTTCTTTTTTTTTTTTTTGGTTCTATTCACTAAAACCTAGTGAGGTTGTATGTGATAAGCCAGAACATTCACTATTCTCAAAAACTCTTCTTTGATAGTCTTTGCATATGAAAGACTATTAAGTGGCCCCCTGTGTCCACTCACATTCCCATGACTCTTGCTGATACTCTGAAACTAGAGAGGGCTGGAAGCCCACTTATACTTGGCACCCACATTCACCCCTGAGCAGCAGAGTAAGTCTAATCCTTGTTATTGTACCATGAGCCAGAATAGACCATCTCTAATACAATTATTTTTGTTTTAGTCATTTGCCTTGTGACATAAAAGCTATGTAGATAAAAATACATGTGCACAAGTGTACAAATTTATTATAAAGCAAACGCTCTTGTAATTATCACCCAAATTAAAAAAAATAAACACCAGCAGCTATCTTTGAGTCCTTTCATCTCCATTTTGAACTCAATCCTGTCCATCCATTCTCATAACTGCTATGATTATCCCAATTTTCTTAATTAATTTTAAAGATATTGCTAAAAATATCATTAAAATTTGCCTTTTTAAAGAGATCAAAGAGAACTTCAGAAAATGGAGAGATATCCCCTGCTCCTGGATAGGCAGAACCAATATAATTAAAATGCCCGTACTTCCAAAACTGGTATACAGATTTAATGCAATCCCAATGAAAATACTGAATGCATTCTTCATGGAACTAAAGAAAACAATCCTAAAGTTCATATGAAACAAGAAGAGACCTAGACCAGCAAAAGCAATCCTAGGCAATAAGAGCGAGGCAGGAAGTATTACAGTCCCAGACTTAAAGTTATATTACAAAGCTATAGTGATAAAGACAGCATGGTAATGGAAAAAAAAACAAACCAAAAAACCCCCCAAAAAACAAAAAACAAAAAACAAGAAAACAAAACCTCGCAGATAAATGGAACAAAATAAAAGATGTAGAAACAACTCCAGGCAAACTCAGTTACCCGATCTTTGTCAAGTGGGCCAAAAACTTTCACTGAGGAAAGGTAGTCTCTAACAAATGGTGATGGGAAAACAGGCTTTCCACATGCCAAGATTGAGTTTAAACCCATATCTCTAACCATGTAATAGACCAAAATCAAATTGGATAAAGATCTATATATTGAAAGAGAAACAATCTGCTGGAACACAAAATACGTAAAACTCTTGAAGTCATAGGTGTAGGCAAGGACTTTCTGAACAGAACCTCAGAGGAACAAGAAATAATACAAAGAATCAACAAAAGGATCCTACTAAATTAAAAAGGTTCTGCACAGCAAAGGAAACACTGAATAGAGTGGAGAAACAAGCTACAGAATGGCAAAAACTTTACTAGGTATTCCTCAGACAAAAGGCTAATATGTAGAACATATAAAGAACACAAAAAATTTTTAGACTCCTAAAAGACCCAATCAAAAAATAGACAACTGAAATGAATAGACACTTCTTAGAAGAAGTAAAAATGACCAATAAATACATGAAAAAAATGTTCACTCTCACTGGCCATTAGAAAAATGCAAATTAAAACAACACTGAGATTTTATTGCATTCAAAAAAGGATTATCTTCAGGAAATCAAATAGTAACAATTGCTGATGAGTCTAAAGGAAAAAAGGAATCCTTCTTCATTGTTAGTGGGAGGGTGTCCTTCCATTGTTAGTGGAAGGCAAAGGGTTAAAGATGAGGGTTAGCGAAATGCAAGTATTCCCTGAAATGACCTTAGCTGCTGCCTTTCTGCAAAGAAACTGGCTACTTCCCCTGGGAAAGGAATGTAGAGAGCTAACTGTTAATATACACACAAAAAAACTGACCATTCCTTGGATCTAGCCAAGGCTGAGAAATGACCCTTCCAGGCATGTAGGCCTGTTGGCACCAAGTCACTTTTGTCTGAACATAGTACTTAGGAAACTAACAAACTGGGTACAGTTGTTTTGGTGGTTGTTGGCTTTTTCTCTCTTGCCTGCCAAATGCAAGATCCTTCCCCAGAGGATACTCCATCTTTGGTGCTGCTTCCTGCCTTGTTTTACGGTAATATATTATTTGATTATGCTCATATATGCTGTGCGTTTATAATAAACTTACTTTCATCTTTTAAAAATAACGATGTGGTTCTTTGTTGGTGCAGATGCAAACCTCAACTTTCTGTGGCCACAACCTGTATGTGGCTCCTTGATGTTACAGAGGCTAAAGTAGTTCAGTCACTATGGAAATCAGTGTGGAGATTCCTCAAAAAAACAAAAATAGAAATTTCATTCAACTTGGTTAATCCCCTTCTAGGTATCTTCCTAAAAGAGTTAAAGACATTATATTATAGTGATACATGCATGTCCATGTTTATAACAGCACAGTTCATAATGGCTAAATCTTGGAAGCAGACGCTATGTCCATCAACAGATGAATGGATAAAGAAAATGTGTTTATACACATTGGAGTACTACTCCACCAAAAAGAAAGATAAACCAGACTCATCTTTAGGAAAATGAGTGCACCTTGAGACCATAATGTTGAATGAAATAAATCAGACACTCAAACTTACATATCAATTGGTTTCTCTTATATGATTTACCTAAAATATTAAGAAAGAACAAAATAAAGTATAGACAATAGGAAATAATGAAATAGATCTTTAGCATGTGGGAAAGGAACCAACAGACGGAGGGGGTGAGAGGAGAAGGAGATAAGACTAAAAAAGTGGGAAATTGTGATGTGTACCAAGTCCCTATGAAGAACGTCATCATTATGTACTACAAACATCTATTAAAAACATATACATATAGGAGAAAGGACCCAAGACATGGAGGGAGGGTGAAGGAGGGAAGGGGATAAAAAATAATTAATGTGTCATGTACATTTACCTACTCCCCACAATGAAGGTAGTCTATGTACCACGGACATGTGCCAATAAAAAATAAGTAGAGGAAATAATAACTTTAAAAATTAATTTTTTCAAATTTAAGTAAGTGGAATAATATATTTAAGGCAGAATCTCTGTTACTTTAAACTATGATTCAAAGATATGTGCATTGATATGTTGTGTTAGTTATCTTTCCATAGCTGTGACAAAAAATTTGAGATAATCAATGTAAAAGGAGAATATATTTGTTTAGGCTCATGGTGTCAGAGCTTTCAGCCAATGGTTGCTTAGCTCATCTGTTTGGACCTGTGGCAAGGCAGAACCTCACAGCAGGATGATGATCCATGCAGTAGAGCAAAACTACTCACCTCATGGAGCAGTTTTTCCACGACTGGAAAAAGAGAAAGAAAGAAGGGGCTTGGGGGTCTCAGTACATAAGTCAAGGGCATGCCTCCAATGAACTAACTTCTACTAGGCCCTATCTACTAAAATTTCTTCTGCCTCCTGGTAGCATGGGCACATAGGGACCAAGCCTTCAACATGTAACATTTTGGGGGACATCAAAGATCCAAACTGTAGCATTCTGGCCCAGGCTCAAAAAGGTTCATGTACATTTTATAATACAGAATGCATTCAGTCTTTCACTAAGAGTTGCCATGGTCTTAACAGTTCCAGTGTTGCCAAAAGTCCAATTCAAATCTCCTCTGAGTCAAAGCAAAACCTTAATGATAAGTCCCTGATAAACATAAATGTTGTTAAACACTTCCAACATAACAATGGTACAGTGTAAACATTCCAGTTCTGAAGGGAGGAATAAGAAATAGCAAGGGGAAAAATGAAAAGAAGTAAGACCCAAATCCAGCAGTGCACACATGAAATCTTGTAGTTCCATTTTTGAAATCCAGATCACAGGGTGTCATGATATGAGATCCTACGGCTTGGGAAGTCTTTCTGCTATGACCTGGCTGGTTCTGCTCACCAGCTCTAGCTTCCTTCAGCAGGTCTTTCACATACCTGGAATCTCCATGTTCCTGGGATTATCACTGAAACTTTGTTTTCATTTGCATGACTCCACACATCATCTTGTCATGGGCTACATGTAGTGACTCCTACCTTGCCAGAGACTGCCTGACTTCATAGGTTTTCCTTTGAAATCTTGCTGGAAACCTCCATGGCTCTGTCCCTCTTGCATAGTGCAAACCTGTAAACGCAGAGTCATGCAGATGCTGCCAAGATCTGCTACCACTGGCTAGAGCAGTACCTGGGCCCACATGGACCATGGCTGCCACTGCCTGTGAATGTCTGAATGGCTTAACATAGGGAAAGAAATCCTGGGGAAATAATTCTTTAGATGGTCCTGTGTGTCCTGTTTTAGCAATGTACCCATTAGTTCTTCTGAAAGGAAATTCTTTGAAATAAATTTATAGTTTTATGCCCTGGAGCCTGGATGAGTGTTATCTTACTAATTACTGAGATGCCCTCAAAGTCACATTTCCTATTCTCTCAATAAAAACTATTTGGCTTCTGTTTAATGGTGTTAATCTCTTTAGCAACCTTACGTTTCTTGGTCTCAACTTCATACAAGTTCCTTTTCTGGTCAAATCACAAATTTTTCAAATCTTTCCACTTTGCTTTTTGCTCCAAAATCTCACTACAAATCTGCCTAATGCAAGCCAGCAAAATCCATTCCACTACCTGGATACTATTCTGCCTTGCAGTGTCTTCTGCCAGATTAACTATTCTGTCATCTTTAAACTCAGCCTCCTGCAAAGTCTCAGAACACGGACAAACCATCAAGAAGTTCTTTGCCAGAATGTGATGCTGAATGTCCAGTCCTGTAGCCTAGTTCCAGTGGAGTCCTTATATACATCTGAAACATTAGCACACATTCCTAGTCCAAGTTTTTATCAGCATTTGGTTTTGTGAGTTCCTATCAGAATTGGTCAGTAAGCACTATTTATAGTTTCCTAACTTCTTCCTACTCCATTATTCAGACTTTTCCAAATTTCTCCTGGAAATTAGCTTTAAATGCTGCTTAATCACATCATCAGATCTAATCTCAGCAACGATCCTACTTCTTGGTACAAATTTTCTACGTTAGCTTTCTCTTCCTGTGACAGAATAACTAGGATAATTAAAGGAGGAAAGATTTATTTTGGCTCATGGTTTCAGAGGTTTCATTCTCTGGTCACTTGGCCTTATCACTTTGGGCCTGTGGCAAGTCAAACCATCACGGTGAGGAGCACGTGGTGGGGCAAAGCTACTCATCTTACAGTGGCTAGGACAGAGAGAGAAGGGCAGGGTTGGGTACCAATATCATTTCAAGGCACAATAGCCTATTTTCTTCAACTTGGCCCTTTTTTCTAAAGTTCCACCATGTCCTGATATGGCCATCAGCTGGAGACCAAGCCTTCAAAACATGAACTTTTAGGGGATATTTAGGATTCAAACCTATGTATAGCTGTAAATTTACTCTTTTTATTGAAATATAGCCTCATGTCATGCAAGATACACTTATAGACATTGAGTGTACAAATATTTATGTAAAAAATTCCTCCTGGACTACTCATGTGCATTTCTGTGCTGTTCATATACCTAAATTTTTACAGAGAAATCGGTGTATTCTGACAAATGTAACTTTCAGCTTATTTGAAAGTATTAAATCACTTTCTGATGTGATTTTATACATTTGTGTTCTCTTCAACAGTGTATAAAAATTCAAGTAATTGATAATTTTGACAACTTCTTTAAGAAAAATTGTACTGTAATTGTGATTTTTAACTTTTCCAAATCTTAAAGTGACTGAGCAGATTTTCTTTTATTAGACATTAATATTTTTGTGTTTGCTGAAGCTTGACCAACTCATTTATCAACATTCATATTGGATTGTTTTTTAACATAAATTATAAGAGCTCTTTACATACTTCAATTATGAGTCATATTTGTTAGTAACATTTTCTGTATGAATTGTCCACTTTACTTTTTAATTTTATTTACTTTTAAAGTGATATTAATTATTAACTCAATATTAAAGTAACAAAAATTTCAGTGTTTCTCTTATTGCTATTAGTTTCTCTATTTTGGTCAAACAGATTTTCCTCCATTTGAATTATAAAAGTTGCACTGGTTTCCTTACACATTTGAGTTTATAATATCCTTGAAATTAATTTTGATTCTGTGTATGGTATTTGGTAAGGGATAAGTTTTAACTTTTCCTTGTCAATCCAGGTTCCCAAGTGTAATTTCTTAAAAAAAATTTTTTTTTCATGATTTTCCATGCCACTTTTACTTTGAGCAGTTATTCATACATTCAAGGGCTCTCTTTTATGGTTTCTATTCTCTTCCATTTGTCTTTTTATCTTATTCTATACTGACACCACATTGTTTTGGTTGTTATAAAGAAAAATAATGAAAAGCAATTTGCAAATGTATTTAAATGAGGTATAATTGAAAATGAATATTAAACATAATTGTTAACAATTGCTTATAAAAAATCACATTTTAAAATATGTTAATACATAATACTGGCAAAATTGACTCCCACGAGGCACTGTAATTTGATAATAATCTTTAAAGTTATAGTATTCATTAATTTTGCAATATTCTACTTTGGTGAACTTTAGTACATGGTGAGAGACATATATTTAGTTTTAATTTTCGACATGTGGTTAGCCAGTTTTTCCAGCACCATTTGTTAAATAGGCTATCCTTCTTCCAGTGAGGGTGTTTGGCATCTTTGTCAAAGATGAGGTATTTGAGTGTGTTTGGGGTTGTTTCTGTATCCTCCAATCTATTCCATTGATCCTCAGGTCTGTCTTTAGGCCAGTACCGTGTTGTTTTTAATACTGTAGCTCTATAGTATAGTTTAATGTCAGGGACTGTGATGCCCCCTGCTTTTCCCCTGTTGCTTAGGATCGTTTTTGCTATTCTTGGTCTCTTCTGATTCCAGATGAAATTCATGATTGTCCTTTCTAATTCTTTGAAGTATGTTAGTGGTATCTTGATTGGAATTGCATTAAATCTGTATAGTAGTTTAGGAAGTATAGCCATTTTCATGATGTTGGTTCTTCCTACGCAGGAACATGGGATATCTTTCCATTTTTTGATATCCTTTTCAATTTCTTTTTTTAAGGTGCTGTAGTTTTCAATGTAAAGGTCTTTTACTTCTTTTGTTAGATAGATTCCTAAGTATTTTATTTTTTTGTGTGCAATTGTGAAAGGTATATCTTTTGTTATTTCTTTTTCGGTGGGTGTATTGTTTGTGTATAGGAATGCTATTGACTTTTGGGTTTTGACTTTGTATCCAGCAACACAACTGAATTTAGTTATTAAATCCAGTAGTTTTTTGGTGGAGCTTTTTGGGTCTTCTATGTAGAGTATCATGTCATCCGCAAATAATGGTAGTTTCACTTCTTCCTTTCCTATCGTTATTCCTTTTATTTCTTTCTCTTGTCTAATTGCTCTGGCTAATGTTTCTAGAACTATGTTGAATAACAGTGGTGACAGTGGACACCCTTGTCTTGTTCCAGATTTTAGTGTGAAAGCTTCTAGTTTCTGGCCATTTAGTGTAATGTTGGCTGTTGGTTTGTCATATATGGCTTTTATCAGATTGAGATATACACTGTCTATTCCTAATTTCTGTAGTGTTTTTATCATGAATGGGTGTTGGATTTTGTCAAATGCTTTTTCTGCATCTATTGAGATGATCATGTGATTTTTGTTTTTCACTTAGTTGATGTGGTGTGTTACATATATTGATTTGCGTATGTTAAACCATCCCTGCATCCCTGGGATGAACCCTACTTGGTCATGGTGTATAATCTTCTTGATAATTCATTGCATTCTGTTGGCCAGAATTTTGTTGAGAATTTTTGCATCTATGTTCATTAGAGAGATTGGTCTGTAGTTCTCTTTTTCAGTTGGGTCCTTTTCTGGTTTTAGTATTAGGGTAATGCTTGCTTCCAGGAATGATTTTGAAAGTACTGCTTCCTTTTCAACTTTATTAAAGAGTTTGAGGAATAATAGTATTAGATCATCTTTGAATTTTTTGTAGAATTCAGCTGTGAAGCCGTCAGGACCTGGGCTTTTCTTTGTTGGTAGGTTTTTAATCACCTCTTCAATTTCAATGGCTGATATTGGTTTATTAAGAGTTTGTATCTCTTCTTGGTTTAGTTTTGGTAATTTGTATGTTTTACTTTGGTGAACTTTAAAGTCTTTAATATAGACAACTCTTTGAGTTAATAGTTTATTTATTGTAAGTACGCATTTATCTGGCCATCCATCTCTCTATCTTTCTCTCCATATCTATTTGTTTATTTTGGTAATAAAGGGAAGTGCTCACTTCAGCAGCACATATACTAAAATTGGTAGTAAAGAGAATACCATCAAAAAATGAAAAATTCAGAATAATGAAGATGCTACTACAGTTAAAAATATAGTTGTAACAATTTAATGATATGGAAGATTTTTTTTTAAAAAAGTAAATTAAAGTCAAATTAAAAAAAAAAACAAGAGATGCATAACTACATCCATAGCATGATTGTAAATAGTTAAAAATGCACTATAACCATAGAGTAAAATGACTGGAAAGAACATGTTAAAAGGTTAATAATGGTAATATTAAGTCAGAGGAAATGTGGTATTTTTCTTGCTTTTTTGACTATTTACCAAATAGGTTATACTTTTTATACTACTTCCACAGTAAATATGACATGATAATATAATGAGGAACGGAACCGGAAAGGGTCCAGGGAAAGAAACGAGGTCTCTAATTATTCCTTTTGCTCCTTCATGCTTCTTGCGTTGGAGCTTGAATCACTGGGGATATTGTCTCAAAAGGATCAGGTCCACCAACACTCCACAGTTTTGAAGCCTTATAAATCCAGAGCTTAGGGACTATATTAATAGCAGGGCTCAGTGTGGAATCTATGTTTTGAATTCAAGTGAAGAAGGTGAGAAATCATGGCTCTTTGCTATAGCATCCCATGGAAAATGGAGGTCTAGTGTTAGCAGCACATTCTTCTTGCCGAGAAATTTTAGAAAAAAATCTCTTTATCCACACTAGATGTGTTTTCCATCAGCTGGTAGGTGATTAAGTCTCTGCCTGCTTCTGTTAATTTTTATTGTGCCTGCATTGCTCTATTTCCTTTGTTTCCTTTTGTCCCACAGAGACATTCTCTGTATCCTGGTCATTTTACCTCCTCTAGCAAGGAAAGGAGGAGAATCCTAGAACTGGGAGCATTGTTACACGTGACTAAGTTCAGCAAGTCAGCCCTGAGAGAGCAGTGAGGAGGAGGGTGGTGGGGGACAGCAGGGGATGTGTGTGTGTGTGTGTGTGTGTGCGCGCGCATGCGTGTGAAGAGTGGCTTGTAAGGCGAAGGTAGATGACACGGTGAGATAGGTTCTTTTTTCAGGAATCTTATTTTGAAGTTAATATAAAAATTAGTAATTTTCACTAGCCTTAATATATAGCCACCTATATGGGAACTTCATTTAATAGACATGTATTTCCAAGCAGTTGTTAATGACAAAGGGGAAAATGCACATATTAGTAGGTGTGGTGATAGTGAAACTCAAAAAGTTTATAAAAGCAAATAATATAAAATTTTAGAATTTATGGTTAGAAGAAAACATCTAATTTGCCCCTTTCCCTGAGAGATAATCTTGAAGGGTCTACTTGAATTCCTCTGTGGAGGATTTTATAAAAATCTGTGATGGAAATTCAATTCTTATCAAAATGATTATATTTATGTGGTGGTGAAAACTGGACTTGGATTTTTTTTCTTGGACTGAGGTCAGATCTTTCTTAATAACAGATGTGCATGGAAGTGTGAAATTGAAAATCTACTGCAGTAGGCAGGATGACTTTGGAAATGTATCTAAGAGTTGGATGTGGTGGCACGTGCTTATAATACTGTCACTCTGGGAGGTGGAGGCAGGAGGATTGCAAGTTTGAGTCCAGCCTGGGCGATTTAGTGAGACCCTGTTTGAAAATAAAAACAGAAGTGGGGTAGCTAGGGCTATAGCTCAGTGCAGAGGTCTTGGCTTCAATCCTTAGTACTGAAAAAAAAAATAAGGAAGAAAGAACGGAGGAAGGAAGGAAGAAGGAAGTAAGAAAAGAAGGAAGAAGGAAAGAAAATGTGTATCTAAGGTAGACTTTTACATTTACTTTTTGCCTGGGGCACTGTGGACCACACACTTGTGTCATTGAGCAGCGTTAATTTGGTGCAGTATGAATTTGATGACTGAGCTAGAACAGAAAGGTTCAGATTAGATAGATTTTATGTACCTTTCTCTTACAAAATGGTATTTTAATTTTGCTAGTATTTTTACATGACTCATTATTTGGAGTCCTGATTGTGTATTTGTCTTCCTCTGCTTTTCAAAATTCCATGGATCCTTTCAAATCCATTTCTGATTATATTTTCATTCACATTGGAAATACTTTTGTTACTATCACATTATTACATTTAACTCAGTCTTATATGCATGAAATTTACTTGTTTCTGTATTGGAGTCTTTTCACTTTCTGTCAGTATTTTTGCTATTTTCTTAATCTATTGAAACTCTGAAGCAGAAGTAGTGTTACTCAGGGTTGGGCTGGTAGGCTGAACCCAGCAGTGCTCTGAAGAACCCCCCGCTACCTTCACCTCTTCATTCTTGCTGCTAGTTATACTTACCGAGAATTTTATCCACAGCATAAGCCTTCACCCTTGTCAGAACGGCAATAATTCAGACAATCATAACAGAGCAACAATCTGAAAGGTACTACAAATAGATTTGTCATATTATTTCCTGCGAATAAATTCTGGTCGCAACAGAAGAAAATTAGTTATGCCTCGAAGCAACTAATGGAGATATAACATAAAATGGGGTACAAAAACAAAAACAAAAAAAGGAAGGATAAATTGAATCTTAGAAAATTAATGGAGGTCATTTCTTAGGTTTATTTAGTACTAACATTAATTAATAAAGTCAAATAATATTAATGCTATTGAAATTTTCACCTGCAGGTCTGGAGTATAGAAATAAAACCTAGTTGAAGAAAGAATTTCTAGTGGGTTGAAGTAGTCATTTTTGTCACCTTCTTCTAGACTCAATCTACTGTTTGTATGCGAGCAAGCAGATTATAAATATGAATTGTATGTATTTTTTCTCAAATATAAATAGTGAAAAACAGAAAAAGCATGGCTGAAAGTAAAAATAAGCAGGTGCTTGTCATTTCTGTATCACTTTAAATATTTCTATGCACATATTTGGATAGTAGCCCTAATTACAAACTCTAACTTGATTTATATTATTATGTTATCACCTGCTAATATTTTTTTTCCTAGTGAAGAGAGATGGCTCTGAAATATGCTGGTATGATGATAAGAAGATTTAAAGGAAATAAATTAAAGTGGTCTTGAGTTGATTTCTGTAAGATTTTGCCAACTATTAATTACTCTTTTGCCTCAGTATATGAAGAAATGGACGCCAAATTTGACACACTTCTTAATTTAACCTCTAGGCCAGATTTACTGTGGTGTCCCATTCCTTGTTTGGCCTTCTTTTGCTTGCTTTATACAGAAATTACTTTGTTAGGATTCTCAGTTACTTGTGGTAACTGAACAGAGCCACGTGTTTCTAGAGGTCAGTAACTATCTTTCTATTTCTGTCCTTCCCTGCCTGCCTTCCTTCCTTTCAAAATTTACACCTGACTGTGTTCCATGACACCATCACTCTACACAGACAACCAAGCTAGGTTTTAGAGTCATTAAAGAAAGAAATTTAAAAGTAGGATTGCATAGTTCAGCATATATGGTAAATAACAATTTATATTACCAACCATGATAAAAACAATGAGTTGAGAGCAAAGAAGCCTCCATTGTGATTATTGCATTGCTTTTCCAGGACTGCCCACCACAGTCTGAGAATGCAGCTGACTATGAGGAACCACACCTTTGTGACCGAGTTCATCTTCTTGGGAATTTCTAATACTGAAGGGCTGAAGAACATGATCTTTGTCCTGTTCCTGGCCTTCTACCTCTTCACTCTGCTAGGCAACCTGCTCATCTTCCTCACCATCCTGGATTCCTCCAATCTCCACACACCCATGTACTTCTTCCTGGGAAATCTATCATTGTTTGACATATTGTTTCCTTCCATGGTTGCCCCCAAGATGATGGTCTTCTTAGTAGGGAAAAGTCGCACCATCTCTTACCAGGGCTGTGCCTCCCAGCTCTTCTTTTACCACACCTTGGGTGGCACTGAGTGTTTCCTCTACACTGTGATGGCCTATGACCGCTTTGTGGCCATTTGTCACCCTATGCGATACACGGTCATCATGAACCACATGGTCTGTATTAGCCTGATAGTGAGCATATGGCTGGGGGGCTGTCTCCACGGCAGTGTCCTCACGTTCCTTGTCTTCAGGTTGCCCTACTGTGGCCCCAACAAGGTGCACAATTTTTTCTGTGATATCCCCGTGGTGCTGCCTCTGGCCTGTGCAGACACCTCTTTAGCACAGATGGTGAGTTTCACCAACATAGGTGTTGTTGCACTCGTGTGTTTTCTCCTTATTCTCACTTCTTACACTCGCATTGTTCTGTCCATATTGAAAATCTGCTCCTCAGAAGGCAGGCGCAGAGCCTTCTCCACCTGCAGTGCCCACCTCACCTCCATCTTCTTCTTCTATGGGCCTGTGTTTCTTGTCTATCTCCGTCCTGCTTCCAGCTCCTGGCTAGATTCTGTTGTTCAGGTACTAAACAGTATCATCACACCTTCCCTCAATCCTTTGATTTATACCTTGAGAAACAAAGATGTAAAATTGGCCCTAAGGAAGATGTTAGTTCAAATGGCCCACCCTTTTGGGGCATAAGGAGCGGGAGAGGTTTGTCTCTAAAATTCTTTGCAAACTGCTTCATATCCACAGGATCTTTGCCAAACAGCAAGCTGGGCAAAGTTACTTTCCCTCACTTCTTGGGAGTCCTCAATATTGTGTGGTAGAGAATGAGTGGGAGGAGATAGATTTACTACTTCAAATAACTCTTTTCAGGTTAATTTAGGCTTTTTTCTTTTTTAAATTTGCCAAGACAGTGTATGCCTCACACGCTTTGTACTTATATAAAATCAGTTTTGGTTGATATATGACCACAAGTTTCTATAGATCATGGACCATCTTGTTCTTTTTCTATTCTTCCTTTCCTTTTTCATGCCTGAATTTATCCTGCTACAGTATCACTCTGACTATTTAATAAAACTATATTTTAGTTTCTAAGGAATGAAGTTTAAGAGTAAGATTGATAGTTTGGGAAATACGGTAAATATCAGTTTATACTATTCACCAAGATAAAAACAACCTGATTAAGAACAAATAGGAGACAGCAGGAGACAGCAAATTCAAACAGCTTTGAAAATGTTCTCCAAGGTCTTACAAAATGCTGAATATTTTTATAGCTTAAAGGACAAGGGAGGTTGTTAACTACATGACTTGCGTGGGTGTGGTAGACTTATGCAGTCAACGTGAGCAGGAACACCCAGCTGAACTGAGTTGATGTGGTTCTGGGCTTAGAAGATCCACCTGAGGACTGTGGCTGACACAACATTAAAGAGAATGGGAATAGAAGATAGCGGCCGGTTGTTTCCCAGGAGAAGCTCTGTTGTGGCTGGTTCTCCAGAAGGGGACTCCGCTGTTCTCAATGCAGAAGGAGCTCAGGGCCTTGCTGTTGTCGAGGATGGCTGCTGTTCCTTCGGGGGAGCTCTGATCTTCATCTCTGCTGTGAGCATTGTATCTTGGTTCCAGTACAGATTTCTTCAGCCTTTTAGTGCAGACACAGACATACATGGGACATTGCAGTGGGCTCCTAGTCCTCGATTAGATCTTTCAGGTCTCCAGTGTATAGATAGTCGTTCTGCACTCTTCCTGCATTTGGCTTGTGTGTGAATGTTGTAACTTGTAAACGTCCTGTAAATGTCTCCTGCAAACCATGGACTCTAGAAAAGTAAGTAATACATGAGGCAAAGGTCAAACTCTCTTGGAAGAAAGCGATTGGGCAGGAGGCTGGGGACTGTCTCACATAGTGTTCTGAAGGCTTGAGAATCATTCCAGAAGCTGCCATTTTGCCCCCTCCCGGGGTCAACGGGAACCTGGTGGGCTTGTACAGAGCGCAGTTCAGATGTGCAGGCTGCATTTGGAGTGTCTTGAGCCCGTGCTACTCTGCTTTGATTTTTATCCCGATAACAATCATTTGGTAACTTTCTTGGTTTTAAACACGTCTTCTCTTTAGAAAATAATTCCAATTGTATCTGTTTCTTTTTGATTATCTGAGAAGTTTGGTGTTGGACTTCATTTTGTCTTGAAGGAGATGAACAAGGCTCAATCTATTTGCAGAAAACAGAGTGGATTTTGTACATTTGCAGAAGAAAGACTTTTACAGGCAGAAATTTCTATCCTTTGTGAATATTCTCCATTTCTTGAAAATGTAATATATATAACATTATAATTATATTGTACATATAATTAATTGAAGTGAAAACAAAATACTTGCTATAAACTTATGGTGTAATTCAACATTTATATTTATGCATTTAAATCAGTTTAATTTCAGGACAGGGACCTGTGGAAAGACACTGGCATGGGAGTGACTGGACCCGAGTGTGATAAGGACCTTGGGGAACAACCATTCCCATGCCCCTGGAGGGTGTGGCTAGAGATTAGAGCAGAATCTGCAGGACCACAGTCAGCAGAATTATGAGCAAGTTACAGTCAGATGTTCGCTCTGGCTGTTGTGTTCCCTCCACCCCATTAAGATCGCCTAAACAGGGTCAACAGGCATACAGGCATCACATAACCAGCCACCCCATTCCAGCTCTGTCCTCTGACAAAAACTACTACTATATGCAATGCTACAAAATGCTTTTCTTCTATATCTTTGTTCTCACGTCCTTGAGTTACAAATAAATAACCACAGAGGTCTCAGTTGCTGTTTCTGTGAGGCTGTCTTATGCCCAAGAAGCAGCCCCTCTGAGCTCTCTGCAATTGAATTAAATCTCATCTCCCAGTAATCATTCTCATCCTGTGCACAGCCACAGTTGCACACTGGGATGGAGACCAGTCTGTTTAGATTAATCCACTCAAGTGCCCAGAATAAGAACTAAAGTTCAAAGCCTGTCAACTGTATATGACATTTTTCATAGTACTTTATATGTCCTGATTAATAATCACAGATTCCCAAGACAGAGGACTCCATATACTTCTACCTCTTTAAAGAGGAAGATCCTAGAGCATATTTCTTTTACAAAGGGGGGAAGTTGGAACAGGGGAATATTCATACCCACTATGTCTGAACTTTTAACTGAAACTTCCTTTCCTATGGCTTACTGCCTTAAGAGGAAAATTGAAGAATTTTAAGTTCCATATAATGATAGCTATCTATATCTCTTCCTATGTATCATTCATTGTAATAAGTAATTTTTACATGTTAACTAATTCAGTCTGAACTGTGTTTCTATTAGGTGGGTGTGATTGTTGTCCTCAGTTATATACGAGAGAACTGACGCACAGAGTTTAGTACCTGGATATCTACAACAGTGATCACATTGGGTATAAGTAGGACAGAAGTCTAGGAAACAGTCACAGAAATAGGCAAGAATGGGAAAATAATTTCAGCTCCTTTCTTCTCCAAAGTAATATCCATGCAGTCACTTGATCAATGACTGACCTACCACCCGAAGGCCCTATATCTGACTGGTGCCCATTGGGCCTTGGAGAGAATGTTTGCTAAATAAGCCATATAAAGACAAAAAAGGAAAAGCATATATATACATATATATAATATATCTATGATATAAATGAAACATATATGTGCAATCACCTGATATAAATGAAACATATATATGCAATACTAGCACAGTGGGTGATATTACCACATTGTCTTTCATAGGCAACCTTAACTCTCTTATTGGAGAAATCATGGATCTCCTTGATTATTGATGGTGCTTCATTAGTTATCTACTATGGTGCACAAAGAAGAAAGTATTCCAAAACTTGGGAGCTTAGAACAAAATAAATTATTGCCTTGGACTGTGTTGCATCATCGAGAATACCGGAGTAGCCTAGCTGGTTGGTCTTAGCTGAGGGGCTCTGTTGGCATTGCCATCACCCTGTTAGCCCGGGAAGCGATCATCTGATGCAGGATCTGCTGGCAAGATGGCTCACTGTGGGGCTATTAGCAGGAGGCCTTCATTCTTCACTCACTGCACAGACCTCTTCATTTATCCACCTCTGTGTTCTCATGTGAAGGTGGCTGCCTTCCTCTCACCGAGGGATCAAAGTGGTGGATCTAAAGGAGGGATCAAACATTTTTAGACACATTTCCCATACAGCCCATACAACCATAGTTGTATTTTGACTTTCTTTAAACTTCTCAATTGAAATTCTTTTTTTTGTTGTTGTTTAGGGTTACTTCATATGCTGAAGACACCTCATATACCATATATTTCTACACATGGCTTTCTTGATTTAATTTGCCTACTCTAATACACTATGAGATTAATAGATAATTTATATTTTTGTTCATCTTCTATCATTTTCATGATATCTTCCCCAAACATTTCATTCTGTGGCAATTCCTTTCTTCTATCAGCTAATAGTTTTTATTGATTAAAGAAACCACTTTGTCATTAATAAATACGAACTATAACTCTTCTCATGTGGTATTGTTTGTTACTTGGTTTGTTACTTGGTTCATAAATTCTTATTTAATATTTTAAGCAGCTGCTGGCCCACAAGGCAGTTAAATCAGTGGGTGGCCATTACAGTAACACCAAATAGTCACTGGTTATTCACATTCTAGAAGGCGTGGTGTTCGCCGAAGAGGCTACAATGGCAAATACGATAGATATGATCTTTACACTTCAGGTATAAAACATTAGAAAAATAGACCAAATAGTCAACACATGAGCAGATAAAAGCTTGGAGAAAGCCATAGAAGTGGGGAAGGCTATAAAACATAGTTGAGATGAAATTGCCACGGGCAGGAAGGGAGGCCTCAGAATACTGGGCAGAAGAGGAAACCAGAGTGCTTGCCAGGCGATGAGGAACATCACACATACCACAGCATTTCCACTTCCGAAAGGTCAGGATTGGCTAATTTAACTCTTCTTCCTTCTAGCTGGCACTGGGAAATGAATTAAAATGACACTTTTGGTAAGAATGACATGGTACCTTCAGAGATCAACTCTGATGAAAATGGTTGCAAAATATTATAAAATGGTTAATACATCGTAGTGATCCGGTAGTAAGCAAGCTTTTTTTCTAGGAGAGAAGGGCTCTTCATTGACATGCATTTCACTGTAATGAATACATTATTCTAGAAAGTGAAATAACATGTAATTCAATGAATAACCTACCTCTGCGCCTCTTTGGAAATCTTTCTGAGATCAAAATTATGCAGACTATCTCTTTGGTGCTTTAATGCAGTTCGCTGCACTGTAGCTACTCCCCCAATCTGCTCTAAACTTTCAAAATCCTGTGACTGTTCAAAGCACTGGCAAACTATTAGTAACTGTCTCAGGATAGGGATTTAGAAAACATCTCCATTCTCTAATGAGGCTTATGATGAGATGAAGTCATCCTTGCCCCTGCCTGCTGCTGCTGGAGCAGAGACTCAGGTTAGGCCACTTCAGCCCTAATCCCTCATGTCACCCCAATATAGGCACATATGATGAGGTCCATCAAGTGAAATCACAGTCGCAAAACAGTCCTCTTATGCTAAGTCACAAATCCTTTTATGCTTTTCATGTCATTTTCTTGAAATACCCACAATTGATCTATCTCTTATAAAATTACCAATCTGGGATATTATCTACAACTTACCAATGTTTGAGGGAACTAAAAAATATCAAACTCCCATCTCCACAAATAATTGAGATAAAAACCAATGATGACAGACTCTATCAAAACAACAATTTGATTACTGATAATTAAGGTATATAATTACTAAATTCAAGAATGTGTTTTAGGGGCTGGAGATTTAGCTCAGCAATAGAGTGCTTGCCTAGCAAACTCAAGGCCCTAAATTTGATCCCCAGCACCAACACCCGCCCCCCTAAAAAAAGAATGTGGCTTAGATCTGGGGCCAATTACCGAACTTCTTAATCTTTCCCGCAATGAATGCATTGAGTTTCTTTTGTTCCGGTTTCTGGAAATCTTAAAAATTTCAATTCGAATTTGCCTTTTTCTTGTATCACATTTTGAGTGATATTGCCAGCAGTAGCTGTCCCTGGCTTTTTTTTTGTGCTGGGGATTGAACTTGGCCTTTCAGTTTGTAAGCCGCATGATAGCATGATAGCCTTACTGCTAGCAGCCAAGCTGAGAATTCAGGCAGCTCTGCGTACCTCCATGCATAAGAGGAGTAGGAAGGACCTCAGATTTCAACACAGTAATTACTGTCATTTCAAAGTGAAGTGTTGCTATCCAAATGAATGGCATTTGAAATAGTTAAAGTCTAGAAGATACTAGATATGTCCATCTATGTACAATGTGCATATAAAGGTCTGTAATAGGCTGACCCAAAGGATCCTTTAATACACTAAGTGGTAAGAGTAAAGCAGTAAAGCAACACTGATGAAATTAGACTTCTAAAATGTCATTGTACAACAAGACTTATTTTTCTGAGGTTTATCACTGATATGAGAAAGGATACATTGTGGTCATTTCCTCTAAGTCCCTATTACAAACTTTACAATTTTTGGTGATAGTCTGAAAGATGGTGGAGGCACACAAATGTCTGTAGATGTTTGTAAGAACATTATTGATGAGATTAAGAAACTGGAAATAACACAAATGCTCACTATCTAGTGAAGAAATAAAAGAATTGTTGTAGACTAGGATATTCAGCAAGAAAAAGGAATTATTTTAATGTTGTGTTGCATAGATGAATCTCAATAACCTTATGCTATTTTTATGGGTAATATGCAATGTTATTCCATGTTTATGAAAAATCTAGAAAAAGCAAACCTCTGGAGAGCTAAATTAAGTCAGTTGTTTTTTGGGGAAGTGAGGAGGAGTGAGAACTGCTTGCAAATGGGCTTCAGGAAATTTTGGGGTGAAGGATGATCTGGATTTTGGCAATGTTTGCAGAACTCTATAAATATACTACATATGATTGATTAACTTTTCCTCAAAACTAGTAAGTGTTATGACCTGTAAATTACTGCACGATAAACCTGTTAAAAAGTAAAAAGGAAGTAGATGCTGAACAGACAGATTATGTATGTCTAGTGTCCATACATAATGGGGAGAGGAATGTTTATTTATTAACTTATTGACCAATAGACAGACACAGTGAAGAAAAATGTGTCAAATTATTGTAGCAGGACAGTACTTGGTTACAATAGTCTAGTTCACATCGCTTTCACTTTATACTGCTCAGGCACCCTCCTAAGAGGATTTTGTATTGAATGATTATATTGAGCAAATATCGTTACCTGGTAGCACATGCATTCTAGTGAGTATATCTTATTTATTTTGTAAATTCATATACTGGTTTGAATATATACCATATACAAATAACACAGTATATTTATAAATTGTGGCATACAACTCGTGTACATTTTTTTTTTAATTTTTAAAATTTTATTTTGAGAGCAATATTCAATGAAGCTGATTTAATCCAGCTGGCTCGCAAATAAAATAATTCTATAGTAGATACTTGTTCAATAAATGAATGATTTGGAATGGTTAGAAAAGCATTTATAAAAAACTGACACGAATTCGGGGATGTTGCTTTGCTTTTTCATATCGGTGTTTCTTGGGACTTGGCTAGAACAGCAATTCTGAGAAGGTGAAATAACATAGTACATATACAGATTCATTGTTGCTTATAGCTTTTCCCGTGTGTGAGTGTGTGTGTGTGTGTGTGTATGTGTGTATGTGTGTGAGATAGGGATAGTAATTATGCAAACCCCTTGAAGAATTTATGGCTGGAATTACTTAGATTAAAGATGAAATATTCAATTTTAATAGAACAAATTGAAAAATAGATGTTGGAAACACATTTCTAGTTATACATCGTTTCAGTGTTGGGCTGATTTTTCCCTAATTTACTATTTTTTTTTTTTTTTTGTAGTATATGGTGATTAGGAAGTAGTGATTGCCTAGAGCTGGTAGTGAGAACAGGTGAGCACAAAGTTACTCTTAGTCGAGGGAACTGGGATTGCTGGGCTATATGGTAGTTGTGTTTTGAATTTTTTGAGCAACATCCATACTGTTTTACATAATGGCTGTGCTAATTTACATTCCCACCAACAGTGGCCAAGGCTTCTCTTCGCTCAAAATCTTTGCCAGCACTTGTAATTGTTAGTCTTTTTATAAAAGCCATTGTTACTGGGGAAAGGTTGATCTGTGGGCAATAACTTACAGATAGATAAGCTTAAGAAATTCTGGTGAGTTCCTGCAGTGTAGGGTGACTAGATAACAACAATACACTCTACATTTCACTAAGTTGAAAGAAAGGTTACAAAATTTTAATCTACCTTCATAATCAATATATCAGACCACACAAAAATGAGGAAGGGAGTGGGAATGTGCATGAAGAAAGAGATGAAAGCTGTAATTATTTCTTTTACTCATTCATCCTTCTTGAGTCAGGGGATTGGGCCATGAGGGATATTGTCTCAAAAGGATCCAGGTCCATTAAATCTCTACAGCCTGAAGCATTATAATTTCAGAATGGAATCTGTGTCTTAGATTCAAGTGGAGAGTGTGCAAAACTTGGACTCTTTGCCATATGCTCTTATGTAAGACC